>CP135560.1:32953-157591 GCA_032401905.1 Swietenia macrophylla | reverse complement strand
GGTGCGTTTAATAACACGTATTGAATTGTATCATTTTATTATATATAAAATATTATAATATATTTGATATTATATTATTTACAATATATTATATTATATATGATTTAAAAATAATATATAATCAAATATAATATAATATTTTTATAAAAATAATTAATAATGATTTATTATATTTTATTAATAAAATAATTTATTTTATTCTTTAAATGCTTTGTTTTGAAATTTTTTTTTGGTATATTTCAACTGAGATGTTAAATATTGCAGACAAGAACGGTGATGGTAGCTGCCGGTGGTGGAGCATTGGTTGGTCTAATTGGTGCTTTAATTCTTTCACATGATCCGATCTCAGGGGTGGTTCTTTTCTTTATTCAAGGATTTGATACTGTCAATTGCCTTCTGGTGCAGTCTTTTATGGTTTACATGTATTAAAATCAGCTTATCTTCATTCACCGGAAGGTTGGAAGAGACTTGAAAATATGAAACAAGGTCAGCATCTAGTGCAGTGCATTGGAACGAACAACTGGATTTGGGTCCGGTTAGAACATTGCTCTGTGGAGCAATTGCTTGTGCTTGTTCCGAAGCAGAATGCCTTTACATTAATCAAAATCCCTTTGCATCAATTGTGCTGTGGTTTTGGGAATTGATCAAAAGTTTGAAACGAATATATTTCTTCTTTCCTCTCTCTTCCTTCACATTAGAGTCAAATTAACCAAAGTTTTGATCCTTTATTTCATATGAATTGTATCGCTGTTTGTTTGTGGCACGCTTGAGATGTTGCCTTTTCTTTTGATTATCAAAAACTTCTTCAGAAGGCATTCAACTACAGGAATGAACTGAGAAAGAAAAGAAATCTTCATTGGTTCTACCGCATTTGAATCCCAACTTATTGCAGACCTCGCTGTTGCTGCCTTCTTTTCATCGCTTGGATTTGTGCGTGTGATGATGATTCATATTCAGGCAAGCTGCAAAAACATGATTCATATTCAGACAAGCTGCAAAAACAAATCAAGGAATTATGTAACATATCATATGATCAAGTAGTGGTGGCATACTAATTGCACATACAGTGGAAACCGTGCACTTAATAGTAGCATATATATTGACAGAAGATGTCCCAGTCGCAAAAAGAACAGGAGCCAGCATGGATTTGGTCTTGCAGCACTTTGCTAGCACATTGGCTTCCTCATTAATTATCTTCTATTAAACATTTGCGAAAGCTAAAATTTCCATACAGAAGAAAACAAAAAAAATACTGAAAAAAAAGGGTAAGGCAATCGGAAATTCAGTGCATTCACTACCTTTACAAGCCAAACTACGCATACAAACCACTGCACGTTCTTGCAAAAATTAATACGCCCAATTCATATTTTATGTCTATTGTCTGCACATTCTTGCATAATATTCCTCCATGATGGTACTTTCACAAGACTTCAAAGATAAGTTTATGTAGAAACATTGATAATATGTATAAAGATCATTAATTCTGGTAGCTAAAAGAAAACCTAAACAACAAAACATTAATCATTAATATTAATATATAATCAAGTAATTACGTATCTATATTAAAAAATGCTACACTAAATCCAAATCAACAGCACCACCACTGACGCTGATCTCTTCATTACCAGAAACAATATTTGCAAACCCACCTTGATGATCATTAGCCGTATTCATATTATTGGGCACCAAATATTCATTCAACATCAATTCATTAACCCTGATTTCTACTTTGGCTCTCAATTTCTTCACGGCGTTCACGTACTCTTCGAGTTCTTCTGTACCCATATGGTCAATTGGTTCTTCCCACCAAAACCTAACGTTTTTATTCTTATTTTTCTCTTCTTCTATAATCTTTGCTCGCTTCTTTTCCATGTCTAACTCTTTCATGGCTTCTTCATACTCTCTTTTATGCTGTTGCACACATGGGATTGCCGCGGCAATTTGATTGGCCGATGAGTGGTTTTCATCGAGATAGCGATTCAAGATGGTATCGAAGTCAGGGTGTCCGACGACATAGATTTTTCCGTTAGGAGAAAACACGATGATGCCCACTTCTGCGCCGCACAAGACACATAGCTCCATGGCTTTGCTGAAGAGGCCTGTACGCCGCTTCGAAAACGTTACTTGCAGGCTGTTCTTGTCTTCAAGTTTCTTGATTTCGATCTTTTGCCGACCCCTCGTTGTCTTCTTTATGTTGCTGCTCACGCAATTGTTGTTGCTGTTCATGATGATTCATATGGAGAATTGAGAAAGGCTTATGTTTTGAGTTTTTTCAGGGTTATTGATGTATTTATAAGTGAGAATAGAACAAAGTGTTAATGAAGTATTTATGACTGAATATCGGGTAAGATATTTGTTTGCCTGGATAATTAATGTATGGAATAAAAAGGGAGAATTCTTTCCCTGCGAGTAATACATAACAAAAAGGAGAGTGAATCATGGAAATTGTGGGTGGTGATAATAGAAGATTATAGTATTAATATCCCCGGATTCTTTATAAGCCAAACCAAATCTGTCATAGACTCCGATTTTCCTCAAAATGAAAGTAAAAACGTATTGACTGGGGAGACTTCTTCTTCAAAGCAACAATTTCCCCAGGCTTGATTTCTCTGGCCATGAAGACTTGAGTGCATCTTCCCGGAAAGGCATTACCACTTTATCACTATTACTTAGACTTTGCAATATCAAAAGTTGCAGTCCAAATTTCAACCACTTAACGTGAAGATCTTCAAACAAAAGATAAGACACTATGTTACATGCAATAAGTCAACTTTTACCACAGCATTGTCGCGAACTTTGGTTTATACAAGTCAAAACCACTGTTTACCATTTCCATTCATCATAACTCTCCAAGAAATGAGAGAGATTAGACAAGACAGAAAAAAATAGAATATATACTTAAATTTTGCCTCTACAGAACTCAAAAGCATTACGTGCATTATATTGCTGGCATGTGCACAATCTGACTCCAGCTAAGGTCTTGCAAGTGGATCCTCGAAGATTTTCACAGAATCAACGCATCAAATGATTTATAGGGAGTAATACTCATTATCTACAAGAATAGAGCAAGCAGAGAACCTACTAACTACACAGCATTATCGACCATGAACCTATACATCACAGGAATATCGAAATATTGCAGACGCCTGAAAGAAATTACAGTATTTCCAGATCTCAACCATCCATTTATTACACACCCCCCCCTTTTCCAAAGGAAGACACCAAACTCTTAGGTTAAAAACCCACAATTTTTTTTTTTTAATCTTTAATAAGTGAAAGATAAAAAATCCACAAATTACAATGTAAATAGAAAATGAGTAAATTTGGTGACACCAAAAATTTAATAATTCAAAATTAATCCAACCATGAATTCAGCATAAGAACCCAAAAAAATATATAATTATTCAAGTGCAAACAACAAAAGACGTTTAATTATGACTCAATTTATACTAAAAATTTTAATTTCATGTAATTATTAAATGAATAATATATAATTTAATTAATTAAAATAAATTAAAAATAATATAATTTATTTTGTTATTTTAATTATTTATTTTTACATGAGAATTTATCTTGACCTCAACTGGATTAAAGAATTTTTTGTCATTAGAAAATAAAAGTAAAATAATTTTTTGTTTGAATTATAGTTAGACAAATATACCCTTGCAGAACTATAAATATGGATGCATTTGAGACACTTGAATAAATAAATAAAACACTGTCTGGCAAAGTGGAGTGGAAAGTCAATAGCAGCAAAACTCGAAACCTTGTCAAAAAATTCAATAACGGCGGCGCATTTCACCCTTTCCCAAATTGTAAATTCCTTCAAAATTCAACCTTCCGTTTGCAATTTCACCCCCGGCCTCAGTTCAGACTTCAGATCACGCAATCACTTCAATTTACAGCTCTTACTGATGAACTGATGGCGGATAATCGACGCTTTGCTCTTGGTAACCATTTAGGTTCTTTCATCTTTTTTATTTTTGTTTGTGATGGGTTTGTTTGCTTTTGGTTAATTAAATTAATTATGCAGATATTGAGCAGTTATTGGTAGAAGCACAGCATAGATGGCTACGTCCAGCTGAAATTTGTGAAATTCTTCGAAATTATCAGAAGTTTCGTATTGCTCCTGAGCCTCCTAATACTCCTCCAAGTATGCATTTTTTTTGGAAGTTTGAAGTTTTTTATTGGGTTTTATTTGTAGTGAAAATGCTAATCCAAGCTGTCTTGATAACATCATTTTGGGTTTTTTTTTCCCCCTTAATTTCATGTTGTAGTGATGCTTAATCTAATAGTATAATTGTAGTTGTGAGTAGCTAGTTGTTTAAGAAACAAATTAACTTGAAGTTGTAGGTGGATTATGCTATATCAATTTCATCCATACATTTACCTATGCAGTTTGCTATTTATGATGTCTTGGCTTGACTTATTTCTCTGATTTCAGGTGGCTCACTCTTTCTTTTTGATCGGAAGGTGCTGAGGTACTTTAGAAAAGATGGTCATAATTGGAGGAAGAAGAAAGATGAGAAGACAGTAAAGGAAGCTCATGAGAAGCTCAAGGTGAGTGCCAAATTTATCATTTTTCTGAAGAAAAGTTCCACTGCAGGTTGATTGGAAGAGATTTAAATTATGTTTGGGATTGAGGTGATATGACTTTGAAGTTATGGCTACTATGGGATAAAATCACTAGAAAGACAAAATGAGCGTCCCCCACTAAAAGTTAGAGTTTGCCAAACATTTTTGTTGTTGTGCTTTCAAAGCACAATAGAAGCATAACAATCCCACGCCATGACTTAATATACCGCTTTGTGATGGCAAATTTATCATTAGGTTTACATTATCAGTATAAGATTGTGTTTCATTTGATGTATTGTTTGCGCTTTATTCATGGATGCTGAGCAAAAGTATGTTCGTTCAGTCAGGGAGCATTGATGTGTTGCATTGCTACTATGCCCATGGGGAAGAAAATGAAAATTTTCAAAGGCGCAGTTATTGGATGCTGGAAGAGTAAGTCCTTTAAAGTTTAATGTTGCTGTTCACCAACACTAGTATTATGTTATATGCTCTTAGTCTTTCTCTCTCGCTCTCTCTCGCCAACACTTAGAAAATATCTTAATTGGTTTTCTCTTTTCTTACCTACCTAATTGACCACCACTGCAGGGAACTCTCACACATTGTTCTTGTCCATTACCGAGAAGTAAAGGTAAGACCTTGTTCTATCTTGTCTTTTTTTTATAAATTGCTTAGCATAGTCAACAATTTTGAAATTTGCGATTCATAAATCCTTGTATTTTGGCTCTTATTTGCTGTCATCTTCTTGTTAATCCTGTGAAAACACACAGGGAAATAGGACAAATTTTAACCGCATTAAAGCGACTGAAGGAACTACTCCATATTACCAAGAAACTGAAACTACACTCAATTCGGAGGTTGAAGGTTCTCAGTCTTCTAGTTTTCATCCTAACAGTTACCAAGTGCATTCACAAGCCACAGATACGACAAGCCTGAACAGTGCTCAGGCTTCAGAGTATGAAGATGCTGAATCAGGTGCATTTGTTGTTGATTTTATGTCTCAGTTTCAAATTGTATTATGAATTACTAGTGGTATGTAATTCGGGAGATAAGATATAGCTTTGAAGATGATGAATTTTCATTATCTTATCCATGAGGATGATACTTGATGCAGTTTATAATAACCAAGCGAGTTCCAGATTCTGCTCGTTTCTTGATTCACAGCAGCCTGTGACAGAGAAGATAGATACAGGACTCTCTGATCCTTACTACCCTACATTGTTTACAAGTAAATCAATTGCTTTACTTTTCCAGTGGTTACTGATTTTTTTGTGACAGACATACAAGTTTTATGATAATACTCTGGTATTGCACAGATAATTATCAGGGAAAGTTCTCGATTCTTCCTGGGGCAGATGTTATTTCTCCTGCTCAAGCAGATAAAGGTAGGGTTGTAAATGATGCTGGGTTAACATATGAGCCCCAGAAGAACCTTGATTTCCAGTCATGGGAGGATGTCTTGCAAAATTGTTCACGAGGAATTGGCTCTGAGCCTTTTTCATCATTTTCTTCAACTCAGCCTGACAATCTGGGAAATGTTCCAATACACGAGCATGAAATACTGGGAGAACTTTTTACCAACAGCTTTGGTGAACGAAAGGAGTTGGGTTTTCATGAACCAATCCGAGGAGAGTGGCAGGTATGGAGCTGTACAAGTTGTGCGTATATTTCTGTGGCCACAATTATTTTTGTTCAGACTTTAGTTTTCCTTGTAAACAGAGATCTGAAGATTCTTCACATTTATCCAACTGGCCCACTGATCAAAAGTTGTATTCAGACTCAGCACATAATCTTACATCAGGGTCGCGTGAACTAAATGTTGCTCGTGATGATTTACTTCATTCTCTTCAGCCTCCCCATGCACATCCCAATATGCAAAATGATCTTCATGTACAGCTTTCAAATGGAGAATGTGGAAATCTTCTGAAATCAGATTTAGAGAGCAATTTGACCGTCGAAGGGAAATCCATCTACAACTCTGCTATAAAACAGCATTTGTTTGATGGTTCTGTGGAGGAAGGTCTGAAGAAGATTGACAGTTTCAACCGCTGGATGAGTAGAGAACTAGGAGATGTAAAAGAGTCCAATTTGCAGTCCACTTCCGGGGCCTACTGGGAGACAGTTGAAAGTGAAAATGGGGTTCATGATTCCAGCATCTCTGCTCAAGCTGACTTAGATTCCTATATGCTGAGTCCTTCCCTCTCCCAAGACCAGTTCTATAGCATTATTGATTTCTCACCAAACTGGGCATATGTCGGCTCAGAAGTCAAGGTATACTTTAGTTTACTATTCCATTTGTTTGGCAATAATGTCAACTAACTCTCCTTCCCTGTTGATGGAACATTTTTAAATGCTAATCTAATTTACACTTTGTTTTCTTTTTTGTACTCAGGTCCTGATCACGGGAAGATTTTTGCTGAGTCAAAAAGAGGCAGAAAACTATAAGTGGTCGTGTATGTTTGGGGAAGTGGAAGTTCCGGCAGAAATTGTAGCAGGTGGTGTTCTTCGTTGCCATACTCCTCCACAAAAAGTTGGGAGTGTACCGTTTTATGTTACGTGTTCCAATAGGTTAGCATGTAGCGAAGTGCAAGAATTTGAATATCGAGCCAACATTGTCCAAGATGTGGATTCTGCAGATAATGATGGTGACATCACTAGTGAAAGTCTCCGTATGCGATTTGGAAAGTTATTGTGTCTGAGTTCTGTCAGTGCTCCAAATTGTGATCCTGGCAATCATAGTGATATATCTCAACTGAAAAGTAAAATCAGTTCATTGCTGAAAGATGAAACTGATGGTTGGGACCAGATGTTAAAACTTACTTCAGAGGAGAAATTTTTGTCGGAAGAGGTAAAAGAGAAGCTTCTGGAAAAGCTACTGAAGGAGAAGTTGCATATATGGCTCTTGCAAAAGTCAGCTGAAGGTGGAAAAGGCCCAGGTGTTTTAGATCAAGGTGGCCAAGGTGTGCTACATTTTGCTGCTGCTCTCGGCTATGATTGGGCTGTTGAACCGACAATTGTTGCAGGTGTAAATATCAATTTCCGTGATGTGAATGGATGGACGGCGCTTCATTGGGCAGCATATTGTGGCAGGTGAGCACCTTCAAATTTTCTTTTGACTCTAGATGTATATGAGAGAAATTACTTGTTATCATTAAAGCTTGAAGAATAGACATTTTGTTTAGTCATTAAAGAAAAGATTAAGAGGTTAGTAGATACTAAATAAAACAGTATTTTCTTGGCATCTTCTTGTTTGAATTTCGTCTGAAACCAGAGAGCGCACAGTTGCTACCCTCATCTCTCTTGGTGCAGCTCCCGGAGCATTGTCTGATCCAACCCCCAAATATCCGTCAGGGCGAACACCTGCCGACCTTGCTTCTTCCATGGGACACAAAGGAATTGCTGGTTATCTTGCAGAATCTGATTTGAGTTCCCACCTTTCAGCTATTAATTTAAATAAACAGGATAGTGATTCTGTGAAAATTCATGGAGAAAAAGTGGTTCAAACAGTTTCTCAACGATCTCCTACTTTGGTTAGCGATGGGGATCTACAATATGGACTGTCACTGAAGGACTCGTTAGCTGCTGTGTGTAATGCTACACAAGCAGCTGCCCGTATTCATCAAGTGTTCCGGGTGCAGTCCTTCCAGAAAAAGAAGTTGAAAGAGTATGGTAATGATACATTCGGGATTCCAGATGAGCGTGCTCTTTCACTTGTTGCAGTTAAGTCCCACAAGCCTGGACATCATGACGAGCCTGTGCACGCTGCTGCAATACGAATACAAAATAAGTTCCGTAGTTGGAAGGGTAGAAAAGATTTCTTGATAATCCGGCAGCAAATCGTCAAAATTCAGGTTTGTTTCAATTGTTGTTTTTGTTATAATCTCTTTTCCTTGTTGAAATGAACTTCTTGAATTCTAACTTAAATACTTTTCCCAAATGGAAGGCACATGTAAGAGGTCACCAAGTCAGGAAAGACCATAAGAAGATAGTATGGTCTGTAGGAATCATGGAGAAGGTTATTTTGCGTTGGAGACGAAAAGGAAGCGGTTTGCGTGGATTCAAGTCAGAAGCACTGACCGAGGGTGGTTCCAGCATGGTAGATACATCCTCAAAGGAGGATGACTTCGACTTCCTGAAAGAAGGCAGAAAACAGAAAGAAGAAAGGTTGCAGAAGGCCCTTGCCCGAGTGAAGTCTATGGTTCAGTATCCCGAGGCAAGAGATCAATACCGTAGGCTGCTGAAGGTTGTAAATGAGATCCAAGAAACAAAGGTAAAAGAATTCTCTTTTCCTTCACACAGATTCTGCATGACTAGAGAAAATAAACTTCCCTTTTTGAGTCAATTGGTAATTACAACCTGTATTGTCTTAAGTAGGAATCAAGAACTCTCTTACTTTGTGCAATCATTCAATAAGCAACAAGATACAACTGTTTTTGCAGTCTATGGCGCTGAACAATTCAGAGGAAACAGCTGATTTTGACGATGACCTGATAGATATTGAAGCACTACTGGATGACAACAATTTCTTGCCGCCTGCTTCTTAAGTGAATTGTTGGCTCCTAATTCTCTTGTTGGAGCCGGTATCAAAATTCATCAGCAAATGCTGTAATTTCCTAATTCATCTGTTAACAAATTTAAACCTTGTACCATATCGGCTGTCAACTGTATTGATATGGTGTGATTTGTATACCATGTAACCTTACCGGTAAACGCATATTGTGGCTTCTTAAGCTTGTTAATTTGGCTTTTTAATCTCAGTTGCTCTATATTAGGTTTGCCCAACAGAATCCTTTCATTTCTCCTGGTATTCTAGCATATTTACTAATATCTTGCATATGGCTGAGTACGTAAAAACATTCCTTGCAATCATTCAAGGATAGCATGTGAGCAATTCCAATTGAATTGCATTTGAATTTCTAGTGTTAATTGAACATTGTCAGCCATAGTAGAATAATACAAACTTGTCTGAAATTTTCTCACAAAACCTTGTACAAACTGCTGCTGCTGCTCTTTTATCCTCTTATTTGTGAACCCAAAAAATGGAACAAGGATAAGCGAGATCCCAACATCCACTGTACATGGAAAAACCCACCTAAGTATACATTCCTTTTTCCACAGCCCATTTTATATCATTTGATAGCTACTTCCACTGGCTGGAAAATAGCAAAAAGAAATCAAAATAATAAACATAAAAAGGACAACCAAAGGAAAATGAAATAGTCCAAATAATTAAAGTACCTAAACCATTGTAAAAACCAAAGCTCCCTTCTCTCTAACTCAGCTCTTGTTACTAGCACCGATGCTCTCATAGAACAAGATATACCCATGATCTGTATTACTCAAATATTCCTGTGCTGATCCAAAAAATGTCTGCACAGCAGCCTCGTCAATCATCTCCACGTTTTCATCATCAAAAAACAACCAATGGTTATGGCTTTTCACAAGACTGACATAGTGCCCATGGTTTGGCCCACTGCCAACATGGACAACTACAGCAAATAGTGAGTATTCAATATCTGCATCTTCCACTGTGTTGCTAAGCTTCAGCTCAAGCGGGAAGACAACCCGGTAAGATAGCTTCTTGTATCGTCCCAGCTGCTCAATGTACTTAAACCGCTTTAGATGGATGACCAGGATGTGAGGAGGTTTCTTTATCTTCATCCTTTTCTCCGCTTCTTGCAAACTGCAACATGGTTGAAAAAATCAAGGATTGTTACTGTGGGGAAAGGTTTTAATACCAATCTGGAAATCAAAGATCTCAATCTTCAATAGCAAATAATTCTCTCTTTTTAAGTAATTCTGCACAGCCTTTATTTGTAATTGATGGAGCTAAATTTCTAGGCATCATCAATAATTAGACTGAAACAAGTTCGAATTTAAATGCACAAAACTCAATAAATGATTGACAAAAGATAACTGAACGATGAGTACACTCAGATAGTAGAACATGTACATAAATCATGGGACTAACCAAGAATCCTACACTGATTCTTTACATCCAATTGCTACCAAATTGTATAAAAATTCATAGCCATCATTTCATAAAATTTAACAAGATCATTAAATTTCTAAGAATACATCAGGCTATTTGCACAGCATCCTTGTGAAACTTATTGCATACAAAGGTTAACTACAGCAGCACTAATAGCCAAATCATTATCCTTTTTGTATAAATCACAAAGATTATGTTAAATATAATAGATGGAAAGTTTTGCCCTGTTGAATTACTAAAGGGGCAGCGTTGTAGGCCACTTTTTTAGAGCTTTTCTACAGGAGACACCTATCAGAACTTAGCTTTCATAACCTAAACCATCGTAAAACAAGCAAAGTTGTGATTGTACATATAGAGTCCTAAAGCAAAGAAAGGAATAATTTGGCTACACTGCTTAATCCAAAACAGGCAGAAACAAGCAGTCAAGAGTGACATCAATACATGAGAATTTGCAAATTAAGAGAATATAATAAGCACAAACCTGCAGCATTTATCACAAAAAAATTTGTCCTCAGCATTCAAAGTCTCTGTGGAACTAAAATTTTTCAAGCAGCTTGTTATGGAACTATTTTGCTCAATATCAAGACTCAAGTCAAAAAAAGTTTCATCCCTAGCTGTAACTGTCTCACATTGCAAGCATTTTGTCTCATTGGTAAGAATTCCCTGACAAAAATGTAATAAAAAGATTAGCAACCAACATGCTGCCCCTCTGTAGAACACAGACATCAGCAGATACATAACCACATACATATAAGGGAAGAAAGGCTAGATGATAATTATTATGATCAGCATTCAACTATCCTACAATATGAAGTACCTGAAAATTTTTGTGCACCCACGTAACCAGTGGATCTTTTTGAACACCATTTGCCTGACCATTGGTTGGGCCATTCATGGTCTTTTCAGATAGAGATAAACTTTCTGGATCACTTTTTGCAGCTTCAGCCTCTTTCTCCAGTATGTCAACAAGTTCATTTAGCAAGAAATTCAAAAATTCATGAGCATCCTACACATAGCAGGAGGAACAAAAGAAGATAAATATCTATTTCTGTCTACATATTCTGAAAATGGGAAAAAGCAAATCCAAGAATTTTAACTAATATACCCAGCCAAAAATAACCAACAAGAAGTCGAATCATAAGAGACTTGGCAAAAAATCCACTTTAAAGTTATCTTCAAAAAGAAAAATACATCTCTAGCAAAAGTGGGAGCTTGCATCTGAATAATTTGGTGTCCTCTTCAAATGTCACAAAAAACAAGCCAGAGTGTACTAGCATTGGTGATATTAATATCCAAAAGGCTATTCAAGTTTTCAATGAATAATGACAGATCACTAAAATTCTTTTCTAATTATATGTTCATTAGTAAAACACTTTGGATGTACTATCTCAAGCATCTGTGGCCTTCTGACATAAATGCCACTGTTACTCCAAAAGGCTCATTTTATCAATTATGGATAAAACATACCTGATGCATATAGCTGCGGAAAAGCTCATTTTGTTTCTTCAACCTCTGTACAAAGCGCTTTGGAGCAATGACACCTGTTTTCTTCTTCTGAGAACTTATCTACACACCAAAAAAGAAAAAAAGACAAAAATGCAACAGATTGCCTCAGCACCTTGGCTGAAATAATTAAGGGATAACAACTACACATGCCATGATTTGGTTTAAAATTTCAAAAATAAAAAAAAGAGAAAAGTAAAGTAATAAACCAAAACAAAATACTAATGGAAAATAAAGAAATTTTGCGTGCTGCTATAAAGAGATATAAATACAAGGAACAAAATCTCCCAAATGCAGCACTTGCAGGCTAAGAGTAATGTCTCTTGAAAAGAAAATAAAAACTACAGAAAGAAGTTTTCAAAATAAGTAACAACAAAAATTGATTTCTTGGCTAATAAAAACATGAAAAGAAGCTTGTAAAATCTAAAGCGGGGAAGGCAGATCCATCAAGAAAGGAAGACCAGGTAGCAAGAGTGTGAGACCTTCCATTCAAGTCATAAATAAAAGATCACACTGTGTAATGGAGCAGACTAAACCCTATGAAAGCTTCCTTCAACAAAATGCACTTAGTAACAAAAGGAACTGCTTTTCAATAAAGGAAAACTGAAGACTGCTGTTAGATGATTTTGCTTCTGTTTTCCTTTTCCTGCTGTTTTGAATTTTTTTCAATAGTCAGAAGGTCTACTTTCTTGTATTTTTTCTCATCATAATAATTTTCTTGTTTCTTATCCCAAAAAAGAGAGAGAGAGAGAGAGAGAGAGAGAGAGAGAGAGAGAGAGAGAGAAGAAATGCATCCTAAAGAAAGAAAAAGTGGAAGAATTTAGAGCTTCCAACTGCATATTTTACAGTCCAAAGAGCACTCTTCAAAAGGAAGCCAGCATGTCATGCATCATCAAGTGGCTGGACAAGACAACTCTTACTGTTTAAACAGACAGGTCCTCCATGATTTTGATCACATATATTATAAGCTTGTTCAAACAAAAAAGTTGTCGCATGCATGCCACCTGAGTAGAAATCTTTATAAATTACCTAACAAATAATAATCATCACATCAAGATGACAATCATTAGGCAGTCAAACACTATGACTTTGCATATCTTCTGATGGAAACAAATGCCATAAAACAATCAAGGTACCATTCGTAACATGAAGGTGAACATAGAACAGAAAAATAATTTTGAGCAATCCCTGTGATTTGTTTAAAATGTCGCTGCAACATGTAAAGCATAAATGATCACTTCTGGATTAGCACAGAAAAATTTACATTTTTGAGACGCAAGATTTGTGTGCTTAGAAAAGATGAAATTCATTTAATGATAATGAGTGGTGGGGTTTTTTTCCTCCCCAATAACTAGTAGATTACTCCAATTAGAGGTTAAAATGCAACAGTAGCTTCAAAAGAAACTGAGGGCACTAATACAGGAATATTACCTGTGTAAATAAGTCTGCCAAGCATGTCAAGAGATTCTCTTCAGCAACCCCAATGTTCTTTTTATTTGAGTAATAATCCAGCAGTTGTTCACGAAATGGGACACAAAAATAAAGTGCCTGCATAGAAATCAGAAATTTACAATCATTTGGCATATAAACCACCAACAGTGGAAAGAAACCAGAAATTTATACCGCATACATAGATATCAATTTGGATGCTGTTTAGGAGAAATAAAATGTCAATTACTTACAAGCATTAATATTATCGGTAAAACTCTAAGTAGTCAAGTAGATACAAACAACAGATAATTCAAGCAGAAACCGTTGCTTACATGGCATAAGTAAATGGCAGGGACTTAATATGTGAATGCAAGAGCTTTTGTATTCAAACTGAATTCATAGAATTTAATAAATATGAGAAAAATGCCAAATAAAATTGCCAGTTCGATTTACTAAGTGGTCAATGCTCCACTAAAACTTCACAAGTCAAAGCTATGACACATAAAATAACCTAATTGGACAATCCAGGTTATATAAAACAATAACTATGAACATACAACCCATCCATTACTAATTACACTTACAGTCACACAAAAAAAGAGATAATTCTCCCATCTTAAAAACCGTAATCAACATATTCCTGAATTCTTTCGTATGTGCGCCATAATTACCAAAAAAAAAATTCATTATTTTCTTCATTTATTACGTTTCATTTCTCAATCAGCTAAGGAAACTAAACATCACTAATTCAAGAATTGTTTACTGTGATTTCAAAACAAGAAAAACAATCAGTTAAATCCACACTAACTAGTAAACGACAGCATCTTGGTTAAAACAGAAATAAAAGTCAAAATTCAAGCAAAAGTAAACCAACTTTTCAAATTATAACCAATTTCTTTACAAATCAAGCAAATACCAAATTCACAAATCGCGATAACACATCGAAAGAAAAAAAAAAAAAAGAACAAACGACAACGACTACGACTACGAAAACCTGCAAAACGCTGTTACAATAGCAAGTGTTGCCGAAATTCTCTAAGCCGAAATATCGCTCGCCTTCGGGAAACTGGTCACCGAGAGCTTTCTCGAGTTTGGAGCCCGCAGCGCCCATCAGTAAACACGTCAAAACTGAGTTCAGATCTTCACTCACTCGTCCGATTCAACACAGCGTGATTCACTCTCCACGAAAAATAAAAAAGAAACTTTGTTTTGATTCGTCAGAATTGAATCGAACGAAGAATTTGTTATGGTTTGTTTGGGGGAAATAGATTTAATTTGGTTGGTCGTGTGTGCAGTGAAGAAATAGAAAGGGAAGGGGAGGAAATGAAATAAAATAAAGGTTCTGAGAAATGACAGAAATTGAAAATGAATTTTTCTTATTTATTATTTTGCCACTCCTTAGTTATTATTTGCTGTCGCCAACCCACTAGTTAAAATAGAGACATGTAATAAGAATAATATTCACTATGGTGCCGAATAAATTAATATATTTCAATTATATTGATTAATTTAGTTACGTAAAAGACTCTATTTTCAATTACACGGATTAATACATAACGGATAGATTAATATATTTTTTACTTAATTAATAATTAAATAATAATACATAAATAAAAGTTAATATATTTAAATATTAAACGAATTATAATAATATATAATAAATTAAAATTTTTTAAATTTTAGATATATAATTAATATTTTATAATTTTAAAAATAATTATTTTGAGTGTTGAAAGTGTGCTAAATTGCAATAAATGTTATTTGTTTAAAAATTTTTGAATTTGATTCATTTTGATATCGGTTTAGAAGCTTTCATAATGCATCACATACTCTTTAAAATTTAAAAGACATTGGATAAATGTCGAAATAAACAAACTATTAAGGGGCGTATTGAAATTGTGTCCTTTACAGAATAAATGAGGAAGGATTAGAGTAAAAAATAGGGCGGAAAAAAGAAAGGCAAAGAAAAGAACCAGCAGCCTTATCTATATATTGCACACAGTCGGGTTAACGTAGTCAGTGTTCGCTGTTGAAACGAAGCAACTATTTGCAAAAACACAACCGAAAGAAGCAAAAATGTCGAATCTTTCCATTGTTTCACCGACGGCAATTACTTTTCCCACCAAACCCATTTCCCAATTCCCAAAATCTTTCTTCAGTGGCGTTCGAATTCGTCACTTGTGGCCCATTCGCACGCCTTTGCGGCAGACGACGTCGTCCGGAAGCCATCCTTCCTCGTCCGTGGTCATGATGGCAAAGAGAGAAGAGGAAATGAAGGAAATACGAGCCAAAACGACGGAGGAAATTAACGAAGAGGTTGTTGATTTGAAAGGTGAGCTTTTCATGCTACGTCTTCAGAAATCAGTCCGGAATGAGTTCAAGTCCAGCGAGTTTCGTCGTATGCGCAAAAGGGTATTGTCTAGTTGTCTGGTGTTCTTGCTTTAATTAGTTTGAATTTTGAGTGAATTTTCATTTCTGTGTTTTTTGTTAATTGTGTAAAGTTTGTGACTCTGGAAATGTTGTTTGTTTCGATGACAAACTATTTGCTTGTTTGTGTATGAGAGTCATATGGTACAAAAATTTTATTTTTTTTCTTCTTTCTTTCTACAAGAAAAAAGATAAAACTTGCCGAAGCCTTATCCTTAGAAAGGCAACTTTGAGATTATTATATTGTACGAAGCAATTGGATTAAGAAGTAGTTTATTGCATGATGCAGTCCTGGCAAAGAAATTTACAGCCCAAAAGGTGTGCTTTAGCGAATATTTGTGGCCAGTAAATGCTATATGGAGAAGTATTGGTACTATTGGTGAAAGGCTGGGAGCTGGATAAGACTGATGTGGTTCTGGTGAAAGACTGGAAAATTATGTTGCTTAATTTTGGCTAGAAATTACTTGACAGCCAATGGCCTAGTAGTTGGTATTTCGATGTTAAAGTGAAATGCTGTAAAAAACTTATGTTCACTGATTTTGAATGGTGAGATAAGGTTGCAATCACTTTGGATGATTACTTTACCATACTACATTCATTTGTCATAAGTTTGATTTTGGTTGGTAAGAGAGAAGCCAAGGGTGGAGTGGTGATGGTTTGAAAGGATTGTTAGCTGGGAGCATGTTCGTTCCTCACTGAATAAGTTTATGCATGTGTACATTGTGTGTTTCATTCAGTAATGAATATCTCAATCAGTCTCAATTGTTCTCCACTTGTATTATTCTTTTATCCTTTACCCCTGATTGGATTTATGCATGTTGCTTTACAATTTTCACAATTATGTCTTTTGTTGTGTGGGTAAGAGAGGGTTTTGGGGAGAATGTAATATCGTGGAGCAAAATGTAGTCCCGCCTTAATTGTCAGAGCAAGCTCTTTACCTCCTGCACTTATGTTCTGTTCTATATACTAATTTCACTTTGATAGGACATTTTTTGCTCTTTATATATTAAATAATTGTACTAATTAGAAAGTTTGTTCTTGATTGAAAGATTGCTCGGATGCTTACTGTTAAACGGGAAAGAGAGCTGGAGGAGGGAATTAACAAGAGATTGTCTAGAAAGCTGGATCGACAATGGAAGAAGAGCATCGTGGTTAGACCACCACCATCATTGAAGAAGTTGCAAGAGGAAGAGGCAGCTGCAGAAGCTGAGAAATCTGCATGAGCCATCTCCTTCTGCTATGCAGATAATGTACTTTCATTAGTGAAAGCTCTTTTAATCATTGCTTGTTCAGACAATTTTTGTGTATGATATTCTGTTGGTGTAGCTTTGTTCCTATTTTCGTATGATATATTTCATTTCTTCTCCCTTGAAACATGCTTGGGGAAGTGACAGTTCTATTCAAATTGAATTTGTATACCTAGCACCTCTTCTGTTTTTAAATACAAGTCCTTACACTAAGTGAGCTCTGTTGGGCTTTGATATTTCTTCATATGTTATTGAACTAACTAATGCTGAAGAATCAAAAAAAGAGGAAAAAAAAAATCCAATGTTGCTTCACATTTAGTTGTCCGAAAAAGAGTTAGATATGCTGTTGCTCTAGGTTTTTACTCTTGAAAGGATATGTTGGGCCTGTGGGGAGATTTGAAACTTGCTTGGATCTGTAGCAGTAATTTGCCCCCAGTTAAGACAAGTTAATGCATTTACATTTTTTAAAATATACAGTAACTTGGCTTTTCAGTTTAGATTGGTACGGGCTACATCAGTGACCATGCTATATACAGTAACTTGGCTTTTCAGTTTAAATTCGTCAGACAATGAGCAAGCATGTTTCGATGGATGAATGTAAGTCGGAAAAACACGTCACCTAGTCCTTTCCTATGGAAGCTATATGAGCCGTTATTGATATAGACATTTTTTTTAATGAAACTATGACTTTTGTCATCAAGTTTTGACATTATAAATGGGAACCTAACCAGTTACATCATAGCTGTACCAATTCGTGGAAGCTATTTGGATTAATAAAAGGCCAGAAAAATCAAAGATTCTTTTCAATGCTTTGATTGTGCTCCGATACAATATGTGCAGAGAAAGCAAATAGGTAGGTTTGATTTCATCAAATCCCAGCTGATATTCCTTTCTTAGCTTTGTCACAGTCAAAGTTGGAGTTGGCAGCATGCTGCTTGTTTATAGTATTATAAATGGAAAATTGTTCTGATGAAACGTCCCCGTATCGTATGGAGCATGTCGTGTACCATAATAAACGAATTTGATGCGTTAGATCAATGTAACACTTTATACGAAGGCATTGCTTATCATAAAATGAACAATGTTGATCCGTTGAATCAATCAGCATCCATCATACCTATCTGACAGATGAAAGTAAAGTCTTGGGAACCCATTTGATTTCTTCAACTATCAATTTTTAATCCTCTGTTTTTCACTCAAGCTTATAATAAAGGTGAGTTTATAATAGAAGTGTCGTAGACTTTAGAAAGAGATGAAGAGTTCTCAGAAAAGCATGTGAACCTGCCCTCATGGTAGCATACCCAAAATCCAATCAGCTTATGCATGGTTTATTGACATTAATCTTCTCAAAATAATATCTTCCTTAGTTGTTACCAACTCCCACCATGTGAAATCTTCGTCTTCAACTCACAGCTAGCTACCTTAGACTTTGACTAGACATATTCTTATTCTTTTGTTAAATTTTATCCAATCATCTTCTATTAACTGATTAAATTTCCTCCAACAGATCTTCATCTTTTTCTGTGATTTCTTCTTCTTCTTCATCTCTTTCTCAAAACCATGCAATCCCTGCTGTCTTCTCATACAGCTTCTGAAGCTTTCATTTGATCTCTCTCTTTCTCCTTTTGTCCATGCTTGCTTTTATTCTTACAAGACTGCTGCAATGTAAGGTATGGGTTTCCCTTCTCTCTTCTGCTACTACTTCTGTTTCTGTATAAAACTGTTTGATGGTGCCAGCTGATGCTGGAAACATGCTTACATACATTCATTGATGCTCCTACTGCGTAGAGAATTCTTAGAGGATTGATGATAAATGAGTTTTAAATTAATCTACCGCTGTTGCAAAAATCAACAATTGTAAGTATAAATGTGTGGGTGATTGATAAAGTAAATGTTTACGAAACATTTGAGGTGTAAATTATTAATGGTGTCCACCAATATATACTTTCTAACACTCATTCTAAGGTTGAAAACTTCGGTTTGAATTAGTTTTGGTTCCAAATTTTAATTAATTAAAAACCACCAATTCAAACCAACAGCAAGAGAAAAATTAAATTTATTCACACTGATAATTATAAGTTTAATTTAATAGTTTAAGTTTAAATAAAATATTAATTTAATTACAAGATCTAAGTTTGTAATTTTATATTTTATATTGTCAGTTTTAAGGTAAGATTCAGTTTGATATGGTTTATTGATTTGAATTAAAACTATTGGATTGGATTTGAATTCAAAAGTTTTCCTTGTGCATTTTAATCCATTGAGTTTTGTCTTGGGTAAATCAATATTTTCTTATAAGAGGGGGTCTCTTGATATGGGCCTGAAAATTGAGCCCTGTCATTAGAAACTCAATTGGCCCATGATTGTAGTTTCCATTGTAATTAGGCTTAATGGGTTGTGTTGCCATGGGGTTTTTCCTTAGGCTTATTAAGATTGTGTTGAAATTAGTGGCATAAAAGTTAATACATAATCAGTGTAACTTACTTATGCACATATTTCTACCCACAACATAACTATTACTATATATTAAAAAAATTAAAATTTGAATTTATAGTTGATAATCATGTTTTGAATACTTTTAAATTAAAAGATAATTAAATTAGTGTTTAATTATTTAATTAGGTAGTATATACATACTTAGGCTATTAATTAATTAACCTATAAATTATACTACAAAAAGATCCTAGATCTCTGGCCAATAAGTATTTTATTCCATGATTTTTCTAACTAATACAAAGCTTATTTAAATAATGTAATTGACTAATTGTTATATGAACCTAAAACTTAGCCAATAACAGTTGCTAATTACAGACTTTTTAGAATTATTTTTCTTAATTTTTTATTTTATTTTATTTTTACAAGTTGGGTTGTTGTTGTTCATAGACCATAGTGATAAGTGATTGATGAATAACTTAATAAAATATATATTAAAATTATTTATGGAGATAAAAATTTTATAATTAATAGGACAAGTGCACGGGTAATGCCCAAAAATTAAAGAATTTTTTTTTATGACATTTCTAAGTAGTTATTATAACTTGCACAAGAAGAGAATAGACAACTGTGTAATTAAAGGATAATAACATTGGATTTCATTAAGTTTTACAATTTCATAGATAGACATATAGTGTTTTCATTTATATCAAATAGGTCCCTAGTTAATTTTTTAAAATGACGAAGTTTGTTTTAGGATATTGAGTTTTGATACCATGAGGTTAAAGTAGTAAAGAGTGTTTCAATTATTTCAATAGAAACCAGAGATTTATTTGTTACAAAATAAATATACTATGTCCTTGTACAAAAAAATGTTAAATATTAGGGACTCAAATATTATTATTCCTTAAATTAAATGGATGAGTAGATGATGACGACGACGATAATCAACAGTTAGTTACGAAATTGATGAGACTAATCACGCAATTAATTAGATACAATTATTGGGTTTGTGACATTGATTTTAAATTTGAAATTGACCATCTATGTGTGTATGTGTGTTGAATTCGCATAGAGTGAATCAAGCTTAATTTACTACCATATCTTAAACACAAATTAGTTAATAAATTACAAGTTATGGACTTTGACCAATATCTAGCATAATTTGGTGTTATGAATGTTGTCGAGTGTTGATGTCGAAGCTTCCATTTTTAATAATTAATGCCTGCTTATTGTAAATTCTTTATGATGAATAATTAAGCTTGAATGCGAAGTTTTTTTATGTAAAAATCAAAGTATATACATACATACATAAATACATAGAAATATTTATTAAGTGTATATAAAGTGTATTTCTATTTGGTTATATTTTAAAATTTATTATTTATCACTCGTTTATTTGAATATTTAAAAATAACCAAATGTATTACATAAAATTATCATTAATGTATTATACATGCATATAAATGTATGATTTATGATTATAAAGTTAGGACTATGTATTTATGAGTGGGTATAATATACCAATTGATTCAATCCATAGTTGTCTTTTTATTTGTTTGAAATATATTTAACCGAATTTCTTTCTATGCGACTAATTTCGTGCATTTAATCTCTCACTAAATCTCATAAAATTCCTTGGTTATTTTACACAGAGACTCTACATCTATCTTAAATATATATACCATATATATAACTATATATATTAATTTGATCTGGATGGAAAACAACTTAGTAAAACTAATTGTATAAGTGATAGAAATTTTGAATCCCACCTGGTAAATTTAACTTTCATTGGGTAAATTAATCTCCCATTAGTCTCATAAAATTTCTCAACTTTAGATATCTGCCTTTTGTGTGTATGGCATTGATTAATTGACTATTAATTAGCATAAAATTCTTGCGAGTGTCAGTTTAATTAAGTTGTAATTAACTTGCAATTCATATATCTAATGCACTGTCAATCTCAACATCTTTCACTGTCCTTAGCTATTAATCAAATGATGTCATTGCCGATGGAAGTTAAGCCAACAAATAATTAAGACATGCGTAGTAGTTGACAACATATTAATTAATTAATTAATTAATTAACTAACAGATATGTGTGTTTAAACTTAAATATATTAGTTTAATTAATAATATTTTATATTCTTAATTCCATAACGTTGGGCATAACAGTTGGGAAAATTATAACCAGCTCTCTATAATCTACATGCGATGAAGAGTAACACAGAAGATATCAACAACATTGGTCGATCATTAAAATTAGAATCAATTCATGACTCACACGTCCTGAGTGTCATTTCATAAGAAATCATTCATTAATTAACCAATTGGGTTTAGTCTTTAATTAATACAAAAAAAAACCCTAATTGGTTAGGCAATAATTAATCAACCGTGTGGGCACAAAATTAAAACCAATTGGCTGGTTTCAAAACCATAGAGTTCATAAAAGCAAGTGAACCTTTGCACACGTAAGTATCATTGAAATGGTAAAGATATGATGAAATTAGCATAGATTTTTGAGACCCCACTTCTAAATTTAAATTTATTTCATGCTTAAATATTAATTTTGGAATTGATTAATTAATTTAGGGTTTGTTGGGTTTATGAGTAGTTTGGACAGGAGAAAGTTGGTGTAATTTGATTGATGCATGCTCTCACAAATAATACTATTCACGTGTAGTAGACGTAATACGATTGAGTATTAATAAATTTCTTAATTAATAAAATAAATAATTGTTTAATTTAATTTGATTTAATTGTTTTTTAGATAGCCAATCGATTGCTGTTTGTATTTCTTAATGAACAACCCTTACTGTGCTGGGACCGACTGTCAGTTTCATTAATCAGAAAGAAAGAAAATTCCAGTAGATTAAGCCATTTTAATACACATATTAGAGAAGATTAACTTATAATTAATATGAAAATAGATTCCTTCTTAACATGAAACCGCATATTAGCTACGTATGAACAATACTCAACTTTTGTTAAATTATAATAACGATCATATTAAAAAAAATTCTTGAATATTTTTGAATACATAAATTCAATCACATTTTAGAATTTTTTTTTTCAATATATAATTTGATGAAACCCAAAAGAAGTTTTATTTTGTTCATGATCTCGATCATTCGAAGAAGCTGATTAATTAGCTAATATGAATTTTGATATTGTAATTATGTATAAATTAAAGAAAATATATAATAAAAAATTGTGGTTGTTTAATTAATTAATTTCATTGCATTGCATGGAAAGGGAAAGACGTATAGATAATCAAATACGTGGCATGAATAAGTGTAGAAAGTCTGAGTTTAGATGCATTGGGTAGAAATTTAACAGAGCAAGCAAATCAGTTGTTTAGCTGACACCACAACTATTCATGTAATTAATTAATTATAATTAATCTACTATTTACTGTGACATCACTCCCCTCTAATTTTCTCTAATTAATTTGATAATCAAACCTGCTCTCTTCTTTTGATATCAACAACAACAGAGTGGTCCACCCGACAAGGAACCCTAATTCAAGAAGCAATCTTAATTTCCCTTCTGTGAAAAATCTACTTATCTTTCACTTGCTTTCGTCAACCCTAATTTGAATTTGAATTTAATTTAGTTAGAGAATATTTAGGGTCTCTTTTACGAGTAAAACTTGTTGCCGACAACAAATGAGGTAAGTGAAAGGAGGAGACTAGAAAGAAGATTAATATATAAGTTAGTGTTTGATCATTGATTCTTGTTGCTGTGACTATGTGTGGTGTGTGGCAATTGATTGATGTTGGTGCTCATCTTTTTAATATGAGTTTAGGTTTAAAGAGTTTGCTTATGATGTAAGAATTTTATGGCATTTTCTTGGGATAAATGCGATCCCATTATTGTTTCTATATCAAAATGGCTACTTCTAACGTATGTATGATTTTAATACAAACAATTAGAGGTAATTTAGGATGGACATACATACAATTAATTGAAATCTTTTAAATTTGACTCAAAATTAGTTTACTATTAATCTAACAGACTCTACAAAGATTATACTTTAAAAATTCGTCTAAATTTTTTAAAAATTCAAAGAAACTGAAATTTACCCCTGACTACAATGATTTAAACGATTTGCAGTTAGCAATTGGTGTTGGCATTGCGTGTAATCAGACAGTGGAAAAAGCAATGAATAATCCTGGACATCAACAGTGAAAAGTGCGTTAATGTGGTAAAATTATGATGAAGAACTGCTGCTGCTTTCTCAGTTAATTATTGATGAACAAATGATCATCTCTGTCTCTTTCAAACCTTTGCTTGTATACGTGTGTATATATGCATGCATGTCAGGACAAGGAAGAAATGGACGAAGGCATCATCGAATCAACTAATGCCATTGACGGATTCTCAAGGTAAATTAAACGAAGAATTTAATGTCTTGCGGATTTCAAAATATGGTAGAAATTGTGGAGCGTTTGCTGCACCAACTTCTCCTCTAACCACCTCCCCACCCTCTTTGGTCAAACCACTCATATCTATCGATGTCGGCATCTTTCTGTGAGTTTTTCACTTCTTATGGACAATTATTATGGTAGAATTCTTTGCAGAAGCACTTTTCTTCTTTAAAATTTTGGTGATGATATGACTTATGGTATATGATCCAGCCAGAAGCGCACAAGCGCTTATGTATAGAAGCATATCCTGTCTTAAAGCCATAAATAATGCAAAGAGAGATTGGCCTATGAGAAATGAATTTGGTGTAAATGCAAAATCATCAAGTACACGTGGAAAGAGACTCTACTTTTAAAACTGTTGGACACATATACATACATACATACATACATACATACATACATACATACCTATATATATATATATATATATATATATATATAACAAGAGCAGACAGGAGACATCAAAACTCAATATGTTACGCAATGGAAACAGACAACAACAACAACAACAACAACAACAACAATGATCACAAATTACCTATAATATTACATCAGACAGCCCTAGGCCCCTCCTATCATCTTTTCTAGTTTGAAATACACACTTGTTTTGGAAAATTATTCCCTGCTTTCAACTCATAGTAAGCTACACTTATACATCATCATTATATTACTTCTGATATTCATAACTAGCTGTTAAAAATTACAGTAAAAATGAAAACATAGTCAGCAAAACCTTTGTTTGATACTGTTAAACTGCCGCTACAAACAAAAAAACTAACTCATGTATGTAATTGAGCGATATACTTTTAATTATCAAGTAAACGTGAGTGTTTATCATACATTTAAGCTATAAGTAGTGGTTTGAAAGCAATGCAAAGCACAACGGTCTCAAACTAACCTAAAGATTGTTTCAGTCTTTGCCAGGATTCACTAATCTCTTGATTTGTAATTAATTTAGTTAATGTTTGCACAGCATGCAATGTTTCTGTATGAGATTATAGAAAGAAGGTCTATGTTACTGTATGAGATTATAGAAAGAAGGTCTATGTTAGAGAGAACATTCTTAATTCTCAAGATCCTGGGAGAAAATTTGATCAAAAAATCAGAGTTTGAATAAAATCCAATATGATACTTGAATTATCGATGTAGAAACTATAGAGAAAGATTACTTCAAGAGAATATTCGTCACCATTTTAGAGAGTTAAATCATTCATATCCGCTTCATATTTTTGTGATCTCTGAAGATTTTCATGGATTTCAGTACATATTCTGCGCACAATGATACTTGAACGATGGAAGTGCGGTTTGTTCATTTTTAACGTGACATGTGGTGCTATGTGATTGGTGGAGGAATAGGGTTGCAGTGGAGCAAGCTGTCAGAGTGGAGCAAAACCCTAATTGCAAGTGGGGGTTACTAAGCAGGCTGCTAGTGCGTAGGCTGCCGGGGAGGAGAAATTTATTTATAGAATTAAAATTTGAGGACCCATCTGTGATCTGTTAACTGCATGAAATGTTTTACTAATAATAATACGTGAATAATTCATTGATAATATGAGCAACCATCCATGCAATCAGTGACGAAAGCTATTGCGTGCATGGAATGAGTTCTTTTGACCATTGACAAACCGACACCTGTGTCATCTTGATTTGTTTCTGATGATTATTAATTAACTTGATCACATCATAATCAGGCTGTTGATGAAAACCCCATATGGCCTCTCACTTCTCTACATAATTACCATTCTTAGCCTCTTCAATCTCCTTGCCATTTATCCAATAGCATTTTATTAATTATGCTTAAATTAAGCATTCAATTTATCACTATCATATTTAGCAAGCTTTTTCTACCAATTTGAACATATTTTCAACGAATACAAGTGTGCAAAAGTGTGCAATAAATGATTATTATTAAATAAATAGAAAGTAAAAATAATGAATTAGATTTTTAACTACAAGCCATTATTATATAGACACATAAGAACTTCGGATATTAATTTAATAATAATTAATGCAAAAATTATATATGTGCTCAACCTTACTTGGAATGAAATAAAGATTTATTTATTATATGTATAATTATAAATCATTAATTATTTAATAAAATATATTATAATATTCAAATAAAGACAGTTTGAATTTTTGAAACTTACGAAAATTTTTGAAATAAAATTTCTATCGAAAAAATTAAAAAATAAACTAAATTTTAAGAATTTTAATCATTTATCTATGTTGCTTGTGCTGAAAGTCACTTTTGTATTATGAGAATATTTTTAATTAATTGTCCTAAGTACTCTTTCTTAATTACTGCTTTACAAGTATGACATTGTCTAGCTTTGTCTAGCTTGGCTTGACTTATTTCATGCAATGATTTGCGTGTATTCGATATATATATATATATATATGTGTGTGTGTGTGTGTGTGTGTAACATGCATCACAGATTAGGGACCATAATTGACACTAATCAGTGGCATAATTAATAAAATAATAACCATTTAAGAGTAAATTAAAAGTTGGCAACTGATCCATCACACACAGTTTGGCTTCAATGTGTTTGTGGGTCTCTGAACAAATTAGGTAGCTAACACAAAATTAGGGTCCACTTTCTTGCAGGGTTATTCAAAGGCGTACGTAGAAATGTTTCAAAATTAAAAATGAATAATTAATATTTAATTAAATATGTGCTTAATTCCAGGATAAAAAAGAGGAGAAAAAAATGTTTAAATTTTTTTTTAATTTTTTCTATCTTTGATTTAAATAAATACTAACGCGTAGCACAATTAATAAGGAACAATTTAAATTATATATTATAATTTTTAATTTATATCATAAAATATAAAATTAATTTATAAATTTTATTAAAATATAATTAAAATTATTTATTATTAATTATATTATATATTAATTTTTTTTATAAAAAATTAAGAATAAAAAATTAGAAAAATTTTTAATGCAAATAATTAATTATTTTTGTACAGCAAATCAGGAGATAGCACGCAATCACTCTTTTGTAACTTTTGGTCTTTAATGTAGCAAGTGAGATGTGCCACTCGGCTAGCAAATCAGTCTATATAAGCGGAAAGGTGCAGTCAGTGGTTGGATTTGAGGGAGGCAGGAGAAACAAATCTATTTTCCTTGCAACACTCAAAGAAGAAAGGAAAATGGGAAGATCTCCCTGTTGTGATGAAACAGGCCTGAAAAAAGGTCCTTGGACTCCTGAAGAAGATCAAAAACTTGTCAAATATATTCAAAAACATGGCCATGGAAGCTGGCGAGCTCTCCCAAAACTTGCAGGTAATTCCTTCTCCATTCATAAACTTCTGAAGCGATATGATGGTTTCAATTTTGTTTTTGGTTGATTTTGTTTCTTACTGCAGGTCTTAATAGATGTGGGAAGAGTTGCAGATTGAGATGGACGAATTACTTGCGGCCCGACATCAAGAGGGGAAAATTCTCACAAGAAGAAGAACAAACAATCCTCAATCTCCATTCCATTCTTGGCAACAAGTAATTGTTTTGCATGATTTCTGCAACAGTTCTTTGGTTTTGTAAATAAATTTGCATCTTGTATTCTGATTCTCGTTTTTGCTTTTGTAGATGGTCAGCAATTGCAAGCCACCTACCGGGAAGAACCGATAATGAAATTAAGAATTTCTGGAACACTCATCTTAAGAAGAAGCTTATTCAGATGGGATTTGATCCGATGACTCACCGGCCGAGAACCGATATTTTTTCAAGCTTGCCTCATCTTCTAGCTTTGGCTAACCTAAAAGGGATTATGGAAAATCATTCATGGGAAGAACAAGCTGTGAGATTACAAGCAGAAATGGCTAAACTTCAATACTCGCAATATCTTCTTCAACCTTCAAACATAAATAACAACAACCTTTCTGCTCTTACAGATATTGATACCGTTAACCTTTTGAACACACTCTCGTCGTTGCCAGATATGGCCGGCGGCAGCGCAGGCACAGACTCTCTTCTACATCTCGACAACCCATTAATTCCTTTTTCTCAGATGCCGGATTTACAAGTTTGTTATCAAACTCCAATGAACAACAGAGATAATAACAATACTCCGGCGCCGGAGTTTCCGGTGTTGAGACAAAGAGAAAACTCACCTAATTCTCCATGGCAGCAGCTTGCAGCAGCTTCTTCTTCAACTCTTTCTCCTCCTCCCATGGCGGCTCCACCATTAACGGAGACATCGTCAATCAACAACATGGGAGATGCTTGTAGCACTTCTTCCAGCTACGGAGGAGCTCCTCCTTCAATTTGGCCTGAACTTCTCCTTGAAGATCCTTTGTTTCATGAGATTTCGTAGTCTTTTTTATGTGAGTTTGAAATATATTTCAGGTTGGAATTGCACCACCACCTTTTGATTTTTGTGTATTACTTAATCTCATATTCAACATATGTTTTCTGTTAATTATTACATGTATACATATATATCATCTCACTTTGCTCATCATATAAATTACAAAGTTTAATTAACATTCATATGCATCTTTAATCATAACCATGAAATGTTACCAAATGTCTTTGATTTGTATTGTCTTTTCTTTTCTTCTTCTTCACTCAATTTCTAGAAAATTTGGTGATATGTTGAATTGTCATTGAACATTCCTATCCATGCATTAGATTAACCATTAACTTGCCAAGAAAAGGCAAGGAAATTTCTTATCATCAAGAAATAATTAACTTCTTGACATTTTGCAATTAGTCTTCGTTGAACAAGCAATACAAACCTTTTTTATTCATCGCATAATTGTTGACAAAGTACTTGGAAACTTACAACATATTTCAAAACCTTTCTTACTAAGTTTCAACATTTCATATCATATGTTCTCACCTTAATTAATTTTTCTTTGGAAACAAACAAAATTTACAGACAATTTCTTTGAAAAATAATATCGTGTAGGTCTTGCTGTTCACACATGTAATATTGTGATATGCTTTTGTATTCGTTGCTTTTAAAAAAATTAATATACATGTAGCACATTTATAATTAATTAGAAAATAAACTAATATGTGAATGAATATGTGGGTAAGTTAAGAAGAAACCATTGACTGAACCTTTGGATCCAACTACTCCAGAGGAAGTGGATCATAAACCAATTGATTAATAAATACATACAATTAATTTATCTATACTGGTGTCTAGTTGACCAAAGTGTTAATGTCAAAAAAGTGACGTAAAAGGATTCTCAATGATAAGAGGGACCCAAGTAGTTAGGAATTAATTAATTACACAAAATTAAAAAAGTTGTTAATTATCTGACCAGCAATGATCAAAGATTCTTATTTCCATTATTAGAATTAATTCTTCTGATCCTATAAATAATTAGAAGACTGCATCTCTGCATGCATGAAAGCAGATTTCATGAAAATCGGATCGAAATTCAGGTCAGATTTAATTCTCATATGGTGTGGATATTCATCTAAATAAATAAGTAAATAAGTTTTCATAAAAATCAATAATATAACATATATTTATGGAATAAGTTTTGATTTATATATTATTAACTATGCATGTGTAATAATTTTTTTTAAAAGAAACGCTTAATAAATTTAGATAATGATTTAAAATTTAAACAAATTAAGATTTTGAATCTAGTGACATTTAATATAGTATCAGGCATGCTTGATCTTAAAATTTTGTGTCTTTGTCTCTGTACACTAAAAATTAAAATATTTAATTAAATTCAAGTGAAATAGTTCGTTAAATAAAATCATGATTGTCCTTACAAATGAAGGAAACTGATAAAATACTTAAATTTTATTGTCTAAATTTACCTTAACTTTCAATTTTAGCCTTTTGAGTGGGTGTTAATAGCTCAAATATTTTTTTCTCTTCACTATCATATACACAACATTTTAATGCATCAAGTAATTTTATGTTACTTCAAATTTGCATTTTAAAACAGAGTAATGCTATGTATTCCAAAACTCATCACAAAATATGTATATCATTGACATGACACACATTGTGTGAATAGTTAAAATAAGCAATAAATAACTTTGAAAATTGTAAAAATTCACCAATGGATTCTACCTCACTTGTCCTGTCATTTGAGATGTATTTCTTAGAATAAAATTTGGGATATCTAATATTATTCTTTAGAAAATGCAAATTTTTTTAACAAAAAATTCATAATATATATATATATATATATATATAAAAGATTTATTGGATCTCTTAAAATCAAGTGGCAGGTAGTGAGGATTCCTGCCGGGTTGGCAACTAAATTGGGATTATATCGAAGTTTAATTTGATGATCACACTCCTTAATTTCATTGATAGAGTTAGGTTTGCGGCAGATTTTAAATTTGACTTCATGTTCATGTACGTTTAAGTTAAAAAAAAAAAAAATGCTTCATGCTAGAAGCTTTGGAAGTTTCTTCGAATGAGAGAAGTATAAGGTTGTATAAATTGAGACTGATTTACATACTGGAGACATAGATATTGATATTTGACCACATCCAGGATAAATTAAAATTCATAACTACTGCTGTGAATATAAAAACATACAAATGGTAAAAAGTAAGTGTAAAAACAATTATTATATGCAAGAAAGAAAGGAGGAAAAGAAAACCAAATTGTAATGCTCTATTTGTACGCCATTTCCCTGGTGAGTAGGTAGACCTATTGTCTCCCCTTTCTTGCAAGGAATTGACTGTAAAAATTAATAATTAATTATCTTCAAATTAACCGACCCCAGTAATTGATTTCACTAGTTAATTTGATTTCAGTATGTGTCAAAGCATTTTCTTTACAAGTGATGGATATCAAGTGGTATATTAAGTCTAGTTTAGTAAACTAGACTTGGTGCTAATGTTGAAAGAATACCAAGTACTTGTATCAAACGGTCATAATGTTAATGCATCATTTGTCAAAGCCAAATTACATCAAATGATAAAGTCAAGATATTTAATTTAAAAAAATGAGACTCAATTTTGCCATCCAATCCTATTACTTTTGTACTTGCCATATAATTTCATTGATGTTTACAATAACAAAATTGTTCTAGTTAGTAGATACTATACTAATTAATATACTAATTAAATTCAAAATATTTTTATTAAGTTAAAAGAATTAACAAAGATAAAGTATTTTAAATTCCACTTCATTTAAGATTAATAAAAATTAAATATTTATTATTTTAATTATTAAATTTATTAAATTAATAAAGATTGAAAAAAAAATTAAAAAATATTTAATCATATATATGGAGAATTGGGTAAAAGGAACTACAATCAATAAATATTATGGTAGCTATATTTGAATACAATATATGTAGCTAGCTATAGCATTGCTTTCAATAATTTGGTAACTAATGCGATGTTCGTGATTCACAATGTTTCTCTATCTTTTCCATATCTTTATACTGTAGACTTAATTAATAATTGTGATATGATGGGTTTGGGTTTGTTTCCTCTTTTCCATAATTAAAAAGTGCTTTTCATATTGATGTTATACTTTATATTCATCACTAAAAGTGCTTTTGCTATTCTGAAATGTACTTGTATCTAACAAACTAGCTGGAATGGTTGATATAAGTACCATTAAAAAAAAACATTGATATTCTTGTTATTGAATAAATATTTATAATTATTTTTAATTGATTGTCACTTTATGATATATTTCTTATAATTAATGTGGAAAGCTTAGGTCATATTTGCAAAAAAAAATTTGGGTTCAAACTGCAAATATTCTTCAGCATTTTACTAAACATTAAGATCAATGCTTGGGTGCACAAAGTGACTTTGATATATTAGAAGGAATTGGTAATTGAATATGAAAAATTGATGCTAGTTGGTATTAATTTACTAAGGAAAAAGGATATGCCCAAATACAGTAATGGTATAATCAATAATTGTAGCATTAATTAGCCAGTAGGTGATAAAAATTGCAAAACTTGTGATTTCATATAAAATGGTTAGAACCAATCTTTAATAGGTGATTTGAGGAAAATAATTTTGTTTTCTAATTTCATGCATTAATTATGGGTTAACATGCATGATGAAAAAAAATTAATGTAGAAAGAAGTTATTTTTTAGTATGTAAATTCAGATGTTCTATTTTTACCATTGAAATATGAGAGACAGTAAAAAATTTAATTGTTTCGTATTGATTCTTTATACTATTAAGTAAATGTGTATTATATAACTTGTCTTTATTTTTTAAAACATTAAATTAAAATAATTTTATTTATAACACGATTAATTTATTATAAAATATGTATATATATATATATATATATCGACAGTGTGTGTATATATAACAAAAAATATCTACTGTTAAATAATAATGCTATATGATTAAAATAATAAATATAAAGCTGGCAATATTGAAAGGGGAGCAAAATGTAAAAATTTTAGTGTGAAGTAGGAGTTCAAAGGATTTTCGAAGAGAATATCTTATATATGAACTGCAACCTGACTTTGCTTATCGTTTGAATGTTAAATCAATGTCTTATGATCATCAGAATTATTCATCAAGAAGTCGTTGTTGAATGCAAGACATGAATTGAACAGGATGCTGCGGATGTGACTGATGTTATACATGATAAATGACCAGAGGGGTTGATAGTCTATTAGAGAAAGTAGGAAAGAACACTGTTGTTGTGGCTGCAAATGGGTTAATTGCTACATAGAAATGTGATACGATTGCAGTGTTAGGTACACGAGGTTTCAAGCAATGGGCTGATTTCATCACCATTTTGGGTTGGGCTTACATTTGTTTTTCCACTGATCCAAATTCTTCAAGTAATTTTATTGAGTTGTTGTTGGACTTTGGTATTTTCCTAGTGTTAATTCTGGGAAAATGATTACGAGTGTTGGGACCTGCTACCCGTGATGCTACCACGCGTATCCTGCTCTTTCGATGTAACAACCAGAGGGATATGGAGTTAGCATCGTAATCACAAACGTCACACAACATTATTGTTGTTGTCTGAAAAAAAAAGTTCTTGCCTATCTTTTGATTTTTGTTTGATTTTACATGCATGCATCAGACGACGCCATATTAGACTAGACCACGTCCTTTATTATCCTCTTTATTTGAAAGGACATTGCACACTTTTTCTAACATTTGATTGGTTTGTTCCAACAATTTGATTTCTTCTTGTCTTCTGAATATTCATTTGCATGTATTATTCTAATTATTGGGTACCCTTTATTCAAAGCAATAGCATTGCCTAATCTTTGATATTTAATTTCGTATTAGTCAAATAATTAGTTAATTAAAATTGCAAGCTGACTTGGTGCACATCATATGCTAGCTGTCTTAATGCACATCATATAAGCTAACAATCACAATTAATTATCCTTTTTTTTTATTTTCAATTTTTATGTTTCCCCTCTCTCCAACTGTCAACTGATCTCCTTATTATTATTTCAACATTCAATTTGAAATATATATATATATATATATATATATATATTAAGAATGAGTGTTTTTATTTTATACAATAATTTTTTATATTATTTTTAAGTTATTAAATTAATTTATTTTAAATAATTAAGATTGTATTTTAAATTTTATTTTAGTAACATAAATAATTATATCTTATAAATAACAAAAATATATTAATCCAATCACCTAAATATGATGTAATAAATTTTATAAAGAATATGACATCATAAATTGTGTTCATTCGTTAAGAAAATAAACACATGCTTTAAAGAGTTAATACTATTTAAAATCTTAAATATATTTATTTATTTATTTTTATCTAGTGTAATGTTAAATCCATTTGAAAATCTTATATCTACCCCATTAAATATTATATATACATATATATATATATATATATTAAATCCTTGGCTTTGATGAATCTAAAGACTTTATAAACCAAATAATGGACTTGGCCATAAATAATTCCCTTGACTTGGTCCCATCAATTAAATTAAATGACAACATCATTGTTGAACTACCATTAATTAAGAAAATATTAGATGATTTAGCTCCACTGGGTCTTTCAAAGCAACTTGGCATTTATCTACTCTTTGTGAAGCTTCCTCGAACCAACAAAGTGACATATAAAATATTTAATAAAAAGCTCTATTATTCTCTTTTCTTCCTTTGATAAATTTATTATTTCCATAATTTTGTTACTAATTAATGGGACAACAACTCCCAATTCCCTTATTCTTCGTTTTCCCATGTGGAGTTATAGTTTTGCCTTTCTGTATCAAATAGATCCTTAAATATTATCAAAATAACTAAAATTCATTTCTATATGAAGTTATATACTCTCTCTCTTTTTTTTTCCCAAAAAAATTATAATATCTTTAAGATATGAATAAATCTAATTGTAAAAACCTCAATGATATAGTTGTTCTTTACTTATAATATTTGACTATAGATGAATAAAAATTATTAATTTCATATATTTTGCCTTTATTAATAAATAGCTAAACTCTTTATAATACAAGATAAATAATATTTATAATAATATTATTTAAAAAAATTAAATAAATTTAGACATCATATTATCCGTTTAGTTTAATTCTATTCAAATGTAACTAAATTTTTAGCGTTAAGTTGAAAGCAAACATACTTGAATACTTTAATCATACTGATGATTCCATCAAAATCTTCAAAAAAAAAAATCTTAATAATAGTATGCACATTATTATGGTAAAATGATAGGGTAAGCTGGTAGTTTACTCCCACGAGTTGGGGACTTATTTGATATACATTTATAAAACATACCCTTTAGAAATAAATTAATAAATTACGTCCTTATATGTAAATTACTAAAACATTAGGGACCGGATGTTACTTTATTCTCCATTTGCCGTCTCCATAGTCTAAACACAGTTTGCATCGCAAATCTGCGACTGATATAATTCCTGGCCCCACAGCCGCCACATATCACACGTGTACATTTGATCGCTAATGGGTCCCACATATTTTTAGTGTTTACAAGTAGTCGACAGCACTAAAGAATTCCTGCTGTTCATGCCTTATCTATCAGCTGGAGCCAGAAAACGAAATCCGTCTCTGTTTTTCCTCCGTTTTGCATTTACAATGTCAAATCTCGGCGAATCTCGCCGGATTCGATCGGAATATCCCCTTGAAAACTCCGATCCCGATATTCTGTTCACGAATCTCTCTGCTGTACGTACGAGAATGGATTCGCTCCAGCAGTTTTTGTCAGAATCGGTCAACTCCAACAATCTCATTAGTGAACATCAGATGAACGTGGTCTCCTCCGAAATCTTCACTGCCATCCACCAAATCATCGTCAACGGCGCCGCTCTTCTCGCCTGCTCCCAGCAGCCAAACCCAACTCGTCCAGATCGTCAAAACCCGGAAATCGTTTCGGTTTCGGAGACAAAAGAGCAAATATCGGAAAAAACAGAGCACGAATTGGATTGCGATATCACGGAGATCGATGCAGTGGAATTGCTGGCGGAACACATCCACTTTTGCGATATTTGCGGGAAAGGGTTCAAGCGAGATGCGAATTTACGCATGCATATGCGAGCACATGGCAACGAGTACAAAACGCCGGAGGCTTTAGCGAAACCCGACAAGGGAAACGAACAGGTACGAAAGAGGAGATTTTCGTGCCCGTATGAAGGGTGCAACCGAAACAGGAGGCATAAAAAGTTTCGGCCTTTGAAATCTGTGATATGCGCGAAGAATCATTTCAAGAGAAGTCATTGTCCAAAAAAGTACTTGTGCGATAAATGCAACAAGAAGACTTTCGCAGTTTTATCGGATTTGAAGAGTCATTACAAGAACTGCGGGGAAAGCAAGTGGAAGTGCTCGTGTGGAACCAGTTTCTGTAGGAAGGATAAGTTGTTTGGACACGTCGCGTTGTTTGAAGGGCACATGCCGGAAGTGAGGGCGAAAATGATGGATCATGATGATCACGATCACGATGATGATGACGTAGAAGAGGACGAAGAAAATCAAGAGAGAAAAATGGACAAGGGAAATGAAAATGGAATGGAAAATGGGATATTTGATGGATTGTTTGATGGTTTTGGTTCAATTGAGAATTTTTGCTTACAAGATGTCTTGAGTAATGATTTTGGTAATTGGAATGGTGGGGTTTTGTGATCTTGGTGGGTTTGATTTTTCTTTATTGGTTTATTGTATACGTTCGTGTCATTAATTCTTTGTAATAAATGGCTATGCTATCTTTCTTTTTTGTTCTTTGTATTGTAATCTTTTTGACTTGGGACAAAGTAGCAAGCATTTTGTTCAATTATGTAATCACTTCTCTTTTGATTTTGAAAACCATGGCATGAAACTCATGGATGCAAAGGAACCATATTGGTTTTCCATTTGCAAGATGGTTAATGTCACAAATACATGTTATGCTTGCTGGTGTGCCTATAATATCGAAGAGAAAAATGAAACACTTTATTCATGGCAACAAATGGTGCTCCCTGGGGATTAATGATATTGTATATTGCTGCTGAAGAATGAATTGATGAATGAGTTCTACAATTGAAACTTGACCAATCCTGATAAATGGAACAATTTTAGCCTGTAAAGAGATGTGCAGCATATGTTACTCAAAATTAATTTGTACTTTCAAGTTTCGATTTGCAAAAACGAGGTCGTAATTATTGTAACTCATTCGGTGATGGGAATATTTTTTTTTCGCGATTTAACTTTGATAGCTAATCAATATCTTTTGTGATCATATACAGATATATATATATATATATATATTTTATAACTACATTCAGATAAATATTATATATATATATATATATATACACACACAACGTATGAAATCATTAGTTAATCGGGTCAAAATAATATTCCCCTACACATAAATATCATTATGTGCACATAATATCATTATGCTTTCCAGGGATGCCAGTCAGCAACTGATTCAATTAAGATTGCATCATTGCTTTAATCAATAAAGCATCAGCAAATTAATTTCAGCTGATGATCACGTTTCAGAATATTAATTTTTCTAATTTTGAGCGTACATTTCCATAGGTAGTTGAAATAGAAGTACTTGACATTGCATGGACCCGTGATTATTTTTTTTATTTCTACTTTCCTCGTTTGAACACGTGCACGTGCGCGCATGCACACGTGTTAAGTTTAAATTTAATAAACATTAATTGTAAACAATATATATAGATAGTGCGTGTGAATAATTTTACAAACAGTAATATATATAGTAGATGAATAGTATCTAAGGGATAGAAAACTAACGTTCGACCTTCGTTTGGTATTTGCCTGAGCGAGGTAAATAATGTCGTAAACAATGATGAACGGTGACAAATAGTACCTCAAGCTCGACTTTTGCTTGAGTAGCTATGTAATCTAGGCAGCTAGCTCGAGCTGTAATTGAATAGTACTCAAATCGTAAACAATGACCGTGACCAGTAATGCTTGAATAGTCGTGTGAATGATATCCACAAAATATATATATATTCTAAAGTTTAACATGAAGGATAACTATTATATATTTTTAGAGTTTTTTGAGTAAAGATTTTGTTTTTTGAGTTTTTTAACAGTATTACTTATTATTTTTAAAAAAAAATTACAAAACATAATTTTGTGAGTGAAATTTATATAAGCGTTTTTTGTTAAAGGTTTTTCAAACTTTCTCTTTACAAATTCAGTTATGAAACTTTCATAATTCTTATTACTATTGGTGGTTATAAGTTCTAATATTGTGAATATATCGTTCAAAGATTTTGTTCAGAAAAGAAGATTTTAAAATTTTGAAAACAGGATAACTAATAGTACGTCATTCAAGAGAGTTAGCTAGAATTGAGTTACAAAAATTTTTATAAGAAATGAACATTTCGTAAATTTTTTTTTATAAATAAAATATTTTGATAATTCCTATTATCACCAGAAGAATTTTTGGCCTGTGAAAAAATTCTTTATAAGGTTTTCTTTCGATAACAAATTCTTTAATCTTATTTATTTTTACTACTTTATTAATTATTGGTTAAACTTGTTATTGAGATTTATTTATAGTAAACTTAAATTGATTGGTTAAAAATTTATTTAATTTTTTAATCTATTTAGGACGTTACAAATTTTAACGTATTTTAATTTGTTTTTTTTTAAGTTCTAATTTTTTGTATAAAAATATTTTACCTTCAAGTGATCTACGTTTTAAATATAGATAAATTTTCAATCTACTTGCCATGTATGTCAAACACCAAATTGTGGTGCATGGATAATAGAACAACTGTATAGTTAATAATCATTTCGATCTCAATAGAAGCTTTAGCAATGGCAGGGGTGGATTATTTGGACGGGCATGGATGTTGAAGAATGAAAGCGAGAGGACTCGGGGCTGCCTCCGCATTTGCTTGCCGATGAAGATGAAGAAGAACATCTCAGAAGAGATGTTATAATTGAACGCGGCTTTCGTAATCATATCAGCCATGTTTATGAAGATTGCAATACTACTGCAAAATTAAAGAGCAGCAGTAGAATCACTCAGGGAGGATTAACATTTGATCAAGTGAAGAGTTGTAAGCAAGATGGATGATGAGATTAGTGAAGATGATGGCGGAATTCGTTTTAAAAGTGTTGATGATTGTAAGAAGATGGGATACCAGATAAAGATAAATTATATTCTTCATCAAGTAATAGTCTTTTTTTTTTTTCCTTTTTGGAATTGGTTTTTATTTGTATGCTTCTTTTGGAAAAAGAATTCCGAATTACTTAAATTTTTTGTTGGTTGGTTTCGGCTTGTTTGTGGTATTAAGAGGACATGGTATTTACTCTATAATTATTCTGAAATGGATTTGAAATTGTAATATGGGTGAATTTTTATAATTTAGAATTAATTAGTTGTCATCAAATAATAAAGTTTATTGACAGACGAGGATAGTATATATAATTTTATTTCAATAATTAATTATGAATTGGGAACATATCTTATAATAAAAACTGAAATCTTAAAGTTAGAACATCTAATACAAAATTTTAAATTCTTAATGTATATTAGTGAGTCCATATATTTATAATATGTGAATTAATTAGTGCATCAATGCTGATTTATTGCAAACAACGTTGATTTACACTAAATTTCTATTTTATAAAGTGCCGACGTTTTTATGTTGAGTGATCAACCAGTACAATGTAAAAATAGGTTTCATCTTACAGTCTTGTTTTCAAGTTCTTTCGAACGTCAAAAATTAAAATTTAATTAACTAATCTACTTAGGTGACAAGTCTTATTACTTAAGTTCTTGCTTCTAAGTTAAAACTGTAAGTGAAGTCATGTTCCTATAGTCAAATTTCAGTCAGCCAACCGATAAAATCATCACGAGAACATTGTTTCCTCTCTTTCTTCTCTTGGCTTCAAGCCAAAACTTTGATTTTTATGCTAATTAAACGTGAATTTGGACAAGAAAAGTACAGTTTCCTGGTACGGTGTTCACACCCATAAACCTATACGTTGTATGGAAAAAAATCAATTTTATTTACCCAAATTAAGTCAATTTGCATATATAATTAATATTTAATTAAAAATGTGTGTTCCAATAGAAGCTTTGGCAATGGCTGGTGTGGATTACATCGAATATGCAATGGCCCTCGAAGAATAGTAAAACAAGTACTAGCCACCTCGCGTACATTTATGTTCTCGGGTAATCAAGCAATTCATATTTATTTCTACAGTAAAGACACGTTAATACATAATACTTCTGTTTATAAAATAAAAATGTGTTTAACTCTTGATTTAAAAGATTACATAATCCTAGTGCAATGAAATCTATTACTTATTATCTGTAATAATCTTGTACACAAAGAGTTTGATTTTGCCATGCATCCAGATGAAGAAGGAATTCAATTCAATTAAATTCTGGTGCCCTAGTTATATTCATGATAATCCCATTTGAATTAAAAATTTCCCGTGTCATATTGCATGCAAGTTGTTCTTGTACTCGTGTGAAGAAATTAAATGTTGCGACAAATGAGACAAATAATTAATCTTCTCTTCGGTTTTAAAAGCTGAAGAATATGTTTATACATCAAGCTTATATCATGGCTTAAATCACCACAAGGTTGTTTTTGAAAAGTTCTTGAATGTTGAAGGTCAATATTAGAATGATCACGGGAATTGCATTTAATTTTCTTGTGATTGTATGACGTGTTTAGCCGAGATCAGATTCGTCCTCTTACGAAAACCACTACTGAATAATATTGAGGGTATTATTGAGTCCGTGAAGATTATTCGGAACGTTGGCTACTGTGTAATTAAGAGTGCGTCATTGCTTTAATCAATAAAGCATCAGCAAAGTATATTGCTTGCAGCTGATGATCACGATCACGTTTCAGGATATTAGCTTCTCTAATATTTCTTCAGTATGCATTTTCATGAGTGGCCTGTTGAAATAGCTGTACTTTGATCAATTCAAGTTTCATGAGATCATTATTGCTTTTATTTTCGCCCGATTAATTCAAACTATATCTTTCTATCTGCGTAAAGAAGTTGCGTTTTATTTGCATGCAACCCGTGGATATGTTTGCGAACAGTTGAATACTGTTATAACTTTTGAAAATATCCATGTATAAATGCGAGCACCCAATTGTGCTAATAATACAATCCAAAATCTTATTTCTGAAGATTAGAACAACTCTGCATAATTAATAATCATGTCGGTTTCAATAGAAGCTTTAGCAATGGCGGGAGTGGATTACCTGGACTGGGGAATGGATATTGAAGAATGGGAGGAAGAGGATTCTGAGCTGCCGCCGCCTTATTTGCTTGCCGATGATGATGAAGAAGAACATTGCAAGACTACAAAAGTTAGCAGTACTGAGGAAAGAATGTTTGCGGTGAAGAACAAACGCGAATGGATCATGAGGTTGGCAAAGATAATAATGAAAGTCATCGTAAAGTTGTTGATAATTGCAAGGGTACTGGAAAAAAGATGTTCATCGAGCCAGTAATCAGTAGCCGATCGTGGAGTGCTACTTTAGCAGCCGCAAAGTTACAGTATATTCAGTTGTGTTGTACAATTTATTAATTGTTATATTATAACATAAGAGTTAGGGATTATTTCAAAGAGAGACTAGAATTTCCCTCTTAGCCTTTTTTTATTATTGTTTTAATCAAATATTAACTCGTTGTATAGTTAGTAATAAACAGTATATATAATATTTTAAAATTTTAATTTATATAATAAAATATAAAATTAATTTATAAATTTTATTATAATATAATTTGAACCGTTATTAATAATTTTGTTATGTATCAACAATTGATCAGAGATTAAAGATTAAAATACTAGAAAGAAGTCTTAATCCTGCCCCAAAAAATTAGCAAACCAAAAACTTAAAAATAGTTTTATTGCAAAATGAATTTATTTGCTTACAAAAATAAATAAGTATTTGGTATATATTAATTAATTATATGTCAAACAACGAATTGGGTTGTCACACGAAGTTAATATATTTTTTTGGTATCAATAATTGTGAATTAAATTATATAAATTAAGAACCAAAACACAAACAAGCTAAAAAACAGTGGTTACAAATAATCAAGGCTAAGTCAAACTGTTAAGAAACGGTAGATGTGCTATCAACTTTTTGCCCATAAATTAAAGTGTATCATTAGCTTAGACATATAGACTCCATATATAATTTATACTTTGGATTATAAAGATGGAATTCTGTCCATCCAGGTCAAATAATTAACGTTAATCAATGTTAAAACTGTTTGGATAAAATTGGTCAATACATATTAATTATGATCATATTAAAGATACAAATACTTTCATAAATTCTACATGTCAGTTCATTTGCCTATTCTTATTTTTATAAAATATTAAAAAATATAACAATAATTGTATTAAAAGAAGTGTATTATAAAAGAGGTGTCATTCACCATGTTAATAGTTGAGATGTGTAATTAATAACCTTAAAAATTATAAACACACATGATCTAATTGATATATGCCAGTTCACTTCGTCCCATAAAAATGGTGTGGTATAATCTTTTACCACCATAGACTACGATACGAGTAACAGTTATAAAGAGAAAAAGTCAGCAACCAATAGATATAGCTGACTCGAGCGGCAATCCGAATTTTCAGTCAGCCAAGCAACAAAATAAAATCATCACGAAAACATTATTTGCTCTCTTCTTCTCTCGAGCTTCAAGCTGAATGAAAACTTCCAACTGATTTTCAGGCTAGTTGACCTGACTCTTTTGACAAGGGAGTACAGTTTCCTGGTACGGTGTTCATTCCATAAAATAAATATTACTTACGTTGCCATACAGCAGGCATGCAGCCATACTATAAATACTATCGTAGTTGCGGCAGAAAATTATTAATTTTTATTACAAAGTTTTGCAGAACTTAAAATGAATTTTTCATTACAAGCTTTGGCTATGGCTGGTGTGGATTACATCGAATATGCAATGAACGTCGAAGAATGGAACAACAAGGACTCGTCGCCGCCGCATTTACTAGCAGATGACGACCACGGTTTTGGTGATAATGACGGCTGCCATAAAAAATTATTAATTACTGTTGATCAGAGCTGGTTACTCAAATGTTGGTTGAGATTGAAGGAAATTGTTAGGTTTATGGAGATGAGAATAAGATTGAAGCCGACAACAGTTTCTAGAAGTGGCTTTCTGCCCTAAATTTTTTTTGTTTTGTTTTCAATTTTCATGCTTTTTGTGAGATATTCTTTATTTGTTTATGGAGAGAACTTTAGAAAGAATGTATTGTAGAAGTATTATTATGAAAAGTAAAACTTAAGATGGACGTTGCACCGCAACAAAAACTTCACATACTGAGAAAGAGGAATGCGAGGTTGACTTGATTAAATTATAAGACAAAAATATCTTAAAATTAATTCGAATCCAGTCAGTTAAAAATTTGTTTGCTTCAGTTAATTAATTTGCGCACGCAGTCCACAGTATTAAGTATATAAATTTCCCAAAAAAAGACCTCTCTACATGATCACGAGTGTGCATGCATATCCAATTCAGATATTATTACAATACTATATATATATATATATATATATATATATATATATATATCCAAATCCAGCAGGAATTCAATTCAATCCTGGTGTTCTAAAGTAGAATTCATCATCTTTCCACTTGCATGCAAGTTGATCTTTTTCTTCTGCATGTGAAGAAATCGAGTGTTGTGACAAATTAATTAACAAGTTATTATTAATCTTTTCGTCTGTTTCAGAAGCTGAAGAATATGCTTTAATTAGCTATATTTACATATAAAAAGCTTATATGATGGCTTACCTCAACACAGAGTAATAGCTAAAAAGCTCCTGAATTTTTAAAAGATCGAATATGCAATTGCCCTCGCCCCGAAAACTAAAACTCTAATATCAAAATTAAAATCTGAAAGTTAAAACATCTAATACAAAATTTTAAATCTTGAATATCTATTAATGAGTCCTAATATGTGAATCATGTGCAAATGATGAACGCTGATTTAGTGCAAAACAACATCAATTTCTACTAAATATATATTTTCTAAAGTGCAGATATTTTTATGTTAGATAATCATTTAAAATACCAAGATGGGTTTGATTTTACAGTAATGTATTCGAATTCTTTCGAGTATTAAAAATTAAAATTTTATTAATTAAATTTACCTATATGATAAATTTATTAAATTGAATTAAATTTTCGTAATTAAAGTCTTATTATTTGAGTTATTAATTTTAAGTTTAAACTTAAAGATAAACTCGTATATTATAATTTAATGTACGACTTGTGTGTAAATAAAATATATGCAAGTTATCACCGCAAAGACAAAAATCAGCATCGACAGTCAAATTTCAGTCAGTCAACCGATAAAATTATCACGAGAACATTGCTTCCTCTCTCTCTTGACTCTGGCTTCAAGCTAGAACTATGATTTTTATGCTAATGAAGCCTGTGATTTTTGACAAGAAAAAGTACAGTTTCCTGGTACGGTGTTCGCACCCATAAACCTATGCACATTGTAAGAAACAAAAAAAAAAAATCATAATTAATATTCAATTAAAAATGTATGTTTCAAGAGAAGCTTTGAAAAGACTCAAATATGCCATGGTCCTCAAAGAATAGTACAACAAAGACTCGCCACGTTCATGCACATTTACTAGAGACGATGATGACTTTGAAAATTATTAAGATTTTATTTAGTATTGAAATATAATTATTTTTATGTCATATTATTGTGAAATTAAATATTTAAATTAAAACATGAACGAATTTCACTTAAAGTTAATATTACAATAAAAATATTTAATTGCTGTAATTTTAAAATTAATCAAAATAACTCTAATTCCAAAAAATGATTAAATATTTCTGATAAAATGTTGACAAACTTGACAGCGAAAAGTTTTTGATGATAAAAAATGTAATTATAATGAATAATTACAACTATTTAATTCTTGACATTTAAAATTTTTTTGATTGTTAATTTCTTTTAATTGTATTATAAACAAGAAGAATGATACAATTGGCTCAAAGTACTTATTTTATAAGAAGAATAACATGTTAATATTTTTGTTACCCATAAGAGTTAATTAAAAAAATAAAAAAATTATATCTTTCTAGACATCAAATCAATTCCGTCGGATTTCTTAAACGCACCCATTATATATTTTTACAAGTTTTAATAATAAGAGTCTCTTTTATTTCTTATTTTTTATAATTATTTTATATTCCATTCCTTTTTGTGGATGTCCATATTTTGTGAAATTTTAAAAAATTAATTTTTTATATATCAAAAGTTGTTTACAACATGGAAATGTATTTAACTGTTGATGTAAAAGATGACATAATATTATTAATAATGTTATTCGCAGTTTAATTTTGCTATATATTGAGATCAAGCAAGAATTCAATTCAATTCTGGCGTTCTAATTATGTTCATGATAATCCCATTTGCATATATATATATATATATATATATATATATATGCATTATAGTTTTCCTACATCACATTGCATGCAAGTTGTTCTTGAAACCGTGTGAAGAAATTCAATGTTGTGACAAATAAAACAAGTAATTAATCTGTTCTTCCGTTTTAAAAGCTGAAGAATATGTTTATATTCCAAGCTTACATAATGGCTTAAATCAACACACAGTTATTCAGTTTTGTCCTCTTACGGAAACCAGTACAGAATAATATTGAGAAAGCTGTTAAGTCCGTGAAGATTATTAGGAACGTCAGCTCAGCTACTGTGTAATTAAGATTGCATCATTACTTTAACCAATAAAACATCAGCGAATTATACTGCTTGCAGCTAATGATCATGATCATGAACACGTTTCACAATATTAGATCCTCTCATTTTTCTTCAGCATGCATTTTCATGAGTAGCCAGAAGAAATAGTTGTACTTTGATCAATCCAATTTTCACGAGATCAATACTGCTTTTATTTTCGCACGATTAATTCAAACTATATCTTTCTATCTGCGTAAAGAAGTTGCATTTTATTTGTATGCAACCCGTGGATATGTTTGAGAACAGTTGAATACTGTTATAGTACTTTTGAAAACATCCATGTATATAATATATACGTGCCATGAGAGCACCAAATTGTGCTACGAATACAATCCAAAATCTTATTTCTGAAGGTTAGAACAACTCTGCATAATTAATAATTATGTCGGTTTCAATAGAAGCTTTAGCAATGGCAGGAGTGGATTATCTGGACTGGGGCATGGATGTTGAGGAATGGGAGCGAGAGGATTCTAAGCTACCGCCGCCGCATTTGCTTGCCGATGAAGAACAAGAAAGTTACAAGACTGCAAAAGTTAGCAGTGCCGAGGAAAGAAGAATTGTGGTGAAGAACAAGCAAGAATGGATCATGAGGTTTGTGAAGATAATAGCGGAAGTCATTGTAAAGTTGTTGATAATTGTTAAGAAATGGTAAATGTGCTACGAATATTTTGCTTCAGAAATTAGAGGATTTCTTTGTAATTTTTCAGTGGATCAATTACATACAAATTTCATTAAGCTTTGACGTATCTACCTCTATATATAATACATAAATTTAGTAATCAATTTCTTTTCATAAATAAATTAAATAATAGATACGTGTATATCACATATATATTCTTTGGATTATTTAAAAAAATACGATCCAATCATATTAAATGATTAATTTTAATTAAAATTGCGATAGTTAGGATAAGATTGATTAATATATATGTTAATTATAATAATATTAAGAATATAAATATATTTTTTAAAATTTTACATGTTTATTTATTATTTATTATATTTTCATAAAAATATAACAATAATTATATTAAAAAGTGTATTTTAGACAAGGTGTCTTTCACCGTGTTAATAGTTGAGATGTGTAACTACTGATCTTAAAATATATAAAGGTACATTACCTAATTGATAAATGCCACTTCACTCTTTACATAAAAGTGGTATGGTATAATCTCATGCCACCATAGCCTACGATACAAGCTAATACCAGTAAAACAGAAAAGTCAGCAACCAATAGCTACCGCTGACTTGAACGACTATACGAATTTTCATTCAGCCAACCAATAAAAGAAAAAAAAAAAATCACAAGAGCATTGTTTGCTCTCTTCTCCATTCAAGCTTCAAGCTGAACAGAAACTTCCAATTGATTTTCAGGCTAGTTGACCTGAGACTTTTGACAAGAAAGTACAGTTTCCTGGTACGGGGTTCACGCCATAAACATAATTATTCCTTGCGTTGCCATGCATGCGCGCAGCCATGATTAAAAAACACGCAAATCGTAGTTGTGACAGAAAACTATTGATTTTTATTCCAGTTTTGCAGAAATTATTTGAAGAAATTAAAAATGTGTGTTTAAATAGAAGCTTTGGCTATGGCCGGTGTGGATTACTTCGAATATGGCATGGGCGTCGAAGAATGGAAAAACAAGGAATCGCCGCCGCCACCGTCGCATTTACTAGCCGATGACGACGACGACTGTTACCCATCATCTTCCAATAAACGCAAGTTGTTCTTCTTCTTCTGCATGTGAAGAAATTGAACGTTGTGACAAATTAATTAACAAGTTATTATTAATCTTTTCTTCTGTTTCAAAAGCTGAAGAATGTGTTTTAATTAGCTATTGCGAGCGCGCGCACGTGTATATCAAGCCTAAATCATGGCCTAAATGAATACAGAAAGTTTATGTTAAAAAGCTCTTGAATTTTGAAAAGATTAGAGGATTGTTATAAGTCAATAGGTAGGATTTCTCTTGATCACAAGAATTTCATTTTGTTTTCCTGTGATTTGTGTGATCTCTACCAATTCATTTCCCATAATTCAATTCAAACCTTCTCTAGTATTCAAAGTTTCAAACTCCCCCCACTTTGAATTTCATTAAGTTGCCCGTGATACTTGAGAAGAATTGAATGAATCAAATATATGCGTGTATATATATAAAGAGCACGCAATTGAAATTCTCAGAGAATCAATTAGGGTTTATATCTTTTTTTCATTAATTAGTTACCTGAGAAAAAAGGAAAGAGTTTGTTATGTCACACTTTCAAAATTAATATTGGTGCATTAGAGTTTAATAGAATAATTTAAAGTAAAAGAATAGGACTGTAAATATTTTGATAAAATTTTTGTTATGTACGGACAATACTAATAAAAATTTGTAAGTATTAGAATTTTATAATACTTTTAATATTTCACATAAAATTTCAATTACATCAAAAATTTAATACATTTATTCAACTAAATATACGTAAACTTTTTTAAACGTTCTAATAAATACAATATACATTATAAAATATTTCTCCAATACATATCTAGCAAAAAGATATAATTCCTCTAAATTCATTTATTTTCGTTTGCTCCAAAAGAATCTAAAAAATAAGGTATAAGCCAAAACTTAATAAATATTCACATATAATTGAGATTTTTAAATACATATAATAATGATTATGCTTCTAATTAATCACATCATAAATAATTATAAATAAATATAAATAATGATCATTTAATAACAATATAATTGAATAATCACTATATATAATGCATAGTTTTAAAATTCTATTTTCAAAGACTGTTGTCCAAGAAATGTGTAACCTACGTACTTTAAGGGTTTTAAACCCAAAAATCACCGCTCATAATTTCAACTTTACGAGTTTTTACCGTGGGATTAAAATAAAGTCCATGGTCATCACTGCTAAACAAAAAATCACATACTATTTCATAATCTAACCACACACAGTAATAATAAAATAATTTATTCATACTATTTCACAACATTGCAAGCATTTAAAGTATAATTCAATAATAATAATATTTTTAAATTATCAAAAAATTTATATAAAATAGGATAGTATAATAATTATATTACCGAAAAATAATTTTTTTATAAAAATTTAATATAATATTTTACTTTTCAGTTTTTAAAATACTAAAATACTCAATTATATGTGAATTAACTACCTAGATCAAGAGATATCTGTTTTTTTATATATTCTTTATCTTTCCTTGTTCCTCCTTATTATCACTTATTATCACCTAGAATTATTTTTCAAATCAATAGATAATCGCTAAAATAACTTATAACTTATAATAAAATATAAATAAGATTTTAGTCTAAAATTCAGTCAAAATTTGGTTCAAAAATTTTAAAATTTTAAATTTTTAAAATAAAAATACTACTAATAAAAATTACAAAAAAATTCTTATAATATAAATAATTACAAAATATCTCAAAATATTTACACTCAATGTTTGAAATTATTAAAATTTATTATTTCACCCTAAATTATAAAATTTTTATTTTGACCCTAAAATTTTTTACTATTTATAAATAAAATTTTTAATTTATAAAATGAGACAAAATTATTATAATTTTTATATTTTTTTGTCCACTCAAAATTCTACAAATTTTTATCTAATTTTTAATAATTTCAGATAAATTTATTGATTACACTACTAAATTTAATCCAAAATTTATTAATGTAGAGTTCAATAACTCAAAATATTAATAATTTTAACTATACAACTATCAAAACAAAATCTATCTATTTTTTTAAAAATTTTAATAATTTTTATACTAAAATAAATAATTTTTTAAAATAAAAAAAATTCCACCTTCAATTTATTGCCTTTTTTCTCCTCATTTTTCCTCTCCTTCTTCTCCTCTTTTTTTTTTCAACTTATTTTTCTTTTTCTCTCTCTTTCTCTCCTCTCTTCTTTTCTTTTCTTCCTCTCTCTCCTTTCTTCTCTCTTTTTCCCGTGGGTTCTACTAAATTCCTCTAAATTCTACATTCATCCGTATATTTATACTATGGAAATTAGGTCAAAGTAAAACAACTAATAGGCTAAAAAAAATTAAAAAATAAAAAATTGGGCTTAATTTTTTTTCTTCTCTAGGCCCGAGTGTAACATGTTACAAATCAATCCTATAATTTCCTTGAAAACAAAAATCATGTCGGTTTCGATAGAAGCTTTAGCAATGGCAGGCACAGATTGTGACGAATTGCGTATGGATACTGAGAAATAGGAGAGAGATGAATTGCAGAAACCACCACCACATTTGCTAGCCGACGAAGAAGAGGAGGAAGAAGAAATTAGCAGAGATGGGTTGTTCAAAAGTGGGCCTACGGAGAGTCGTGCTTAAAGAGAATTTTCTTTCTTAATTTTTGGATATTAATTCATTCTTATTTAGTGGCTTTGCTTCTTGCAGCGTAAAATTTTGGATTTTTATTTATTTTTTTCTTTCTCCTTTGTTTATTTGCTTTTTGCATGTTTTTTTCTCTGGAATACTTTTTGATTTTGCTCACTCGTATCATCAAATTCTCAAATGTGACACCATAATTTAATTTATTTTATTTCAACATCAAGTATTTTTATATTTTTAAATAATTTTGATAAATTTTTTTTTTTTATCATAAGTGATGTGATTATTATTAATTAGATATTGAAATATAAATGTAATGACTGGAATTTGTATTTACCATGACAAGAAACTTATGATTTTAAAATCAATTCTGACAAGTTGTCGATAGAATCCATGACGTATATGCGTTGGCTTCAAGAGAGTAATTTGATTACGTTATCGTGATTATCAACATAATTACCAAATGCGTATTGCGGTATTACACACACACACACACACGCACACACACACAAAAGGAAATTGGAAAGTTTCTGGTCATCACGAGTATCTTACGAGCTTGCAATGCAATGCTCACATGTTCTTGATGATCAATTTCATGACATTATGCAATTCAATTCCAGGTTCATGCACAATATCCACATGTACCTCGTGATTAATGCTAAACAGTTTCAGACATTATTTAATGATTTCTGAATATTTGTTTCTCAGTCAAGTACTCGTAGTTAGCCTTATTGTCAAAGTTTCAGGGGCTATTCTGTCCAAAACTTTCTGCCAATTTTTCCAAGCGGTAAACCAGAGATCACGGTGAAGTACTGTAACCTTTTACAAAATGCAATATCCGTGCACATTTTCTTTTTAACCAAACAGAAAATTAATCCCTACTATAAATGCTGACTATCATCTTGCCAAAAAAACTCACTAGCAGATATCTCTACTATAAAAATAGTCCTGAGTTGTAGTGTTCTCATTTTTTTTTTGGATCAGGCAACAGCCAAAAGCAATGTCGATTGAAGCTCTGGCAATGGCGGGTGCCGATTACGTCGAGTGCGGCATTGAGCTTGAAGCATGGGAACAGCCGCCGGCGTATCTGTTATCTGAGCAAAACTTGGTGATTAAAACGGAGCAAAAGACTGATTCGTTAGTGATTAATAAAGAGGAGTTGTTGAAAGGAAAGATGCTGGAATGGGTTAAAGTTGTTGTTCCTTTGAATGAGAATGAATTTAAGTTTGCATGGAAAAATGTATTTAGCTGATTGATAATAATGTTACAATTTCGCAACACTTATTTTGTATCTTCTTGTGGGAATCACTTGTGAGGATTTCATGATCTACTGACAATATGTGCATCAATTGAAGCTCTTACAAAACATAACTGTATAGAGTTAGATTCAGTTATCATATTTTAGACCCTCAATTTTAAAAAGTGGGCATTTAATCCCCTTAATTGATAAACTGTTTCTAAAATTTATCATTAACTTTACTTTTTAATATTTTAACCCCTAGACTTTTCATTTCTTACTCCACCCTTATTTGCAACTAATAATTTTCCTCATATAACCAAAATCTTGAATTTGATAAAAATTTTAAACCGTTCATATTAAATGCAGTATAAATAGAATGTAATAAAATAGAACCACTTGATTTTCCTTATAAAACGAGGCATGTAATAGATCTATTCTAAAATATTTTCGAGAGTTGCGGAAGAAACCGCTCGAGGAAATCTAATTTAAAGCTCCTGCCTTACTAATGAGCTAATAGTTGATACTATCTGTCTACTACAAATATGTGTTTTAAGAATGTGGACGTTCTAAAAATAACAAACTATTAATCAGAAAGTGAAATAAATGTCCATGGGAAAAGATATCTTATGCCGATGCGTTTGTGTCATTTATATGTTTACTGTTACCTTAATAATGCTCTGCTTCACTGCAAGCAAAAGCTTTCTTTCTTTTGTGTGCACGCGCGCGCATTTGTGGCAATAATATATACTTTAGATTATAGAGTATGGGATACGTTCTATTGAGGTTAAATGAATAACATTAATCAAAATTATAACCATCTGGATACTTACAACAATACTAAAGAAACAAATATTTTTTCGAACTCTATATGTCAATTTATTTGTTTATTTATATTTTTATAAAATTATAAAATATAACAATATACAATTTAATTATATAAAAAGTTGCATTCTAAATGAAATATTATCCATCATATTAATAGTTGAAATATGTAATTACTAATCTTAAAAATTATAAACCTTTTTTTTATATATAATATTTTCTACCATTTGTAATAATAAAATGGCTCACGTATAATTCTGAAATCATCAAAAAAAATAAGGAAGTCATCTCGACAACTAATTTCATTAAGAATTCTGTTTAAAAAATATTGATATCAAAAAGTTATGAACATATTATTAGAAATCCTCACAAATATTATTAACAAACTTACTCTAATAAATTTGAAATTTATTATCGAGATGATACAATATTTTTGATAACCTAGTCTTCATCACTGATTTTCACATCAAAATTTTCCCAATCCAAGATTATTCGATTAAACCCATCCAATGATCCTTTATTGAGCCTCCTATTTGCAAAGAAAAGTTGTATAGCCGCTTTTTCATGTACAATCAGTTGGCCAAGGACTTTCATGAATCTATCTTTTAGTTTCTGCCACAAATAAGCTGTTGTGCTCTCTTTCAACAACTCTCTTGGAACTTCATCACTGAGACTTAGGACAATAGAACTACGCGCTTTATTTAGTATCTCTTTCTTTTTCTTCTTAGATAAAGTTTCAGGTAGGCATTTTTACCTAACAAACCCTCTTCAAGCCTTCGATGAACTAGGAGTGATTTCATTTTGATTTTCCAAATATTGAAGTCATTGTCACCGGTAAACTTTTTAAGATCAAATTTTACGTGAGCCATTATTGGACTTTGGCTCAGATACCAATTTTTTAAAAAAACAATCACTAAATCTAACCTTCCAATTATAAGAATCAATGTAAGCGATCAACTTTGGTATAAACTCAAGAACACTAGTGATACAACAAAAACAACTGAGATAATTAAGGAAAGAATTTGAAAAAACATCGTCAAGACACTCAAATCATTTACGTGGTTCAGTCATTGCAATTTGGCCTACATCCACGGCAAAAACAACTTCACACTTTCTAGTAATTACTCAGCTTCAAAGAATCACTAGTACATCGGTAGCAAGAAAGGTAAAATACAGATGACATAGAAAGCTTACAAAACCTCCCTTAACCTCTCAGATATTTCCTCCTCTCTCATCCCTGATTCTTACTTGTTTCTCTCTTTTCTATGTATTGAAGATTGAACCTGCTTCATCCTTTTATATTTAGTCTCCTCCGTTGCTAGCTCACTTGTAACAAACAAACAACTAAGAACTGCCAATTTCAACTTCTTCTATTTTTTTTATTTGTAACTGAATTGTACTAGTTCAGTTTGCCATGTTAGCTTCAGCTTCTTCTTGATTTCAAACATAAAAGCTTGAAGCACCAATCTTCACACAACATAAACCAATAAAGAAAAAAATCAGCAACCGATAGCTATGGCTGACTTGAACACAATCCTAATTTTCAGTCAGCGAACAAGTAAATTAAAATCATCAGGAGAACATTGTTTGCTCTCTTTCTCTCTCAAGCTTCAAGCTGAACAGAAACTTGAAAATGATTTTCAGGCTGGTTGACCTGAGACTTTTGACAAGAAAGTGCTGTTTCCAGGTACAGTGTTCACACCATAAACATAAACTTTTCTTACGTCGCCATGCACGCATGCTGCCGTGCTATGAAACATCGTAGTTGTGACAGAAAATTATTAAATTTTTATTTCAAAGTTTTGCAGAAATTAATTAAAGAAATTAAAAAAAGTGTGTCGATAGAAGCTATGGCTATGGTCCTTGTGGATTACTTCGAATGTGGCAGGGATGTCGAAGAAGACTCGCCGCCGCCGCGTTTACTAGCAGATGACGACGACTGTGATGGTAATGACGGCTGCCGTCCACAATATTACATATTTCTGATCAGAGATGGTTACTCAAATGTTGGTTGAGATTTTTAAACGTGTCTGTGAAGGAAATTGTTAGGTTTATGGAGATGAGAATGAGATTGAAGACCAATTCGACAACAGTTTTCAAGAAGTTGCTTTCTGCCATAATTTTTATTTTTTCTTTGTTTTCATTTTTTATTCTTTTTGTGTATATTCTTTATCCGATAAAATTTATCTATCTAATTCTAAATATAAAGAATAATATAACTAATGTAATAATATTTATTATATATTTTAATGTTTTGTCGATCGGTCTAACTTTCTATTTTTGAATTCTTACTTAACTTTAGTTGAATATTATTATGAAAGTAAACTTAAGATAAATTTTTCAGCACAATTGAATCTGCACATACTGAGAGAGAGGACTGAGAGGTTGACTTGATTAATTATTAGACAAAATATCTTAAAATTATTTGAGTCCAATTAGTCAATAGATTGCTTACTTCAGTTAATTAATTTGCATATGCAGTCCACACTCAACATACATAAAATTTTCAAAATAAAAAAAAAAAAAAACCAACCCTGGGAGAATTAACATATGTAGTCCATAGTCAATTTATATAAATTTCAAAGAAAAAATAACCTTTTATATGATCACGAGCATGCACACTAGTGATTTCGGACACCCCACAGGCGGTCAATTGAGATCATAAAATATAGTTTAAAATTAGTTAAGACTAATTATGCACTATTATTTTTTTGGTTCCAACATTAAAATTTAAATATAGTCCAACTTATAATATTCAGTTAAAAAAGTTAAAATTTTTTTTGATAGTTTAAGTCCACCTAACTCATTTAATTATACAAGTAAATTTGTTTTGTTTTATTTTTAATTATTATTTTCTTTATTATTTGCAAAACTTTTAAATTAATTATTTTTATTGATTTTTAAGAAATTAAGCCCATCTCACTTTTTTACATTATCTATAACTTAGGTTATCAAAAAAAAAAAAAAACCAAAGCCAAAAGAGCAATGTGAAGAGCAGAGGAGGGTGTAGAGCAAAACGATTGCAAAAGAAAGAAATAAAAAAGAAAAAGAAAAGTAAAAAAAAAAGGTAGAAATTAGCTTTTAACTAATGAATTTCTGTAATTTTTTTTATTCATATCACTTTTTAATTTTTAAATCTTATAAAAATAATTTTTTGTGTTATATAAATTGATAAGAATTATATTTTAAAAATTCGCCTAAAATTCTTAAAATTTAGAACCATTCATAAGCGTGCGTACATATTATTATCTACTGCACGTGATATTATAATACTATATGTTTAAAATATTTGACAGAAGCCAATAAATCTGCTATATATACCCAAATTCAGCTGGAATTCAATTCAATTCTGGTGTTCTAAAATATTATTCACCATCTTCCCGCTTGCATGCAAGTTGTTATTCTTCTTCTGCATGTGAAGAAATTGAATGTTGTCACAAATTATTTAACAAGTTATTTTTAATCTTTTCTCCTGTTTTAAAAGATGAAGAATAGATTTTAATTAGCTATTATGTGCGTGTGTGTACGCCTACACACATACATAAAAGCTGAAGAATATGCTTTAATTAGCTATTGTTTTGTGTGTGTGTGTGTCAAGCTTACATCACGGCTTAAATCAACACACAAAGTTATTGTTAAAATGCTCTTGAATTTCGAAAAGACTAGAAGAATATAATAAGTCAGTAGGATTCAATTTAAAGTTTTCTTGTGATTTTTATGATTTCTACCAATTCATTTCCCATAATTCAACTCAAAGTCACCCATTTGAATTTCATTAAGTCCCCCGTGATACCTAAGAATAATTGAATGAATCAGATACATGTGTGCATATATATAAAGGGCACGCAATTGAAATTCTTGGAGAATTAATTAGGGCTTACAACTTTTTGTACACTAATTAGTTACTTGAAGAAAAGAAAAGCTTGTTACAAATCAATGGTAGAGTTTCCTAGAAAACAAAATCATGTCGGTTTCGATATATTGAAGCTTTAGCAATGGCAGGCACAGTTTGCGATGAATTGGGATGGATATTGAGAAATGGGAGAGAGATGAATTGCAGAAACCACCGCCACATTTGCTAGCTGATGAAGAGGAGGAAGAAGAAGAAGTTAGAAGAAATAGGTTGTTCAAGAATGGGTCTGTGGAGAATCATGCTTAAAGAGAATTTACTTTCTTAATTTTGGAGATTAATTCATTCTTATTTTGCTTCTTGTGGTACAAAATTATAGATTTTTATTTCTTTGTTTCTTTTTTCTTTATTTATGTGCAGTTTGTTTTTCTCTTGGAAATTTTTTGATTTTGTTTACCATGTCATCGATTTCTCAATTGTCACACCATAATTTATGTTATTTCAATACAGAATAATATTATAGTTTTTAAATAATTATCTTAAATTATTTATAATAAATGATTAAATTTTTATTAATTATATTGAAATATATCTTCCAAAAATTTAATCATATATTATATAAAACTTAAAATAATTCATAGAAATGTATATATAGAGACTGGAATTTGTATTTTCTATCACAATAAATTTATGATTTTAAAATAAATGTATAAAAGTTGTTGATAGAATCCATGACGCATATGCATAGACGCCAAGAAGCTTCTGCATTCTTATAATTCCCGTTAAGATAGAAATTTAATTACGTTATTGCGATAATCAACAGAACTACCGCACGAGAATTTTACAATTTTTAAGGGGATGCAATGCAATGCAACGCAACGATGACATGTTCTTGATGATCAATTTCATGACATATGCAATTCAATTCCAGGATCATACACAATATCCACATCTTCCCCGTGATTAATGTTTCGGACATTAATTAATGATTTTTCTCAGTCAAGTGCTCGTAGTCAGTGTTACTGTGAAAGTTTCAGGGGCTATTCTGTCCAAAAAAATTTTCCAAGCGATAAACCAGAGATCACGGGTAAAGTACTGTAACCTTTTACAAAATGCAATATCCGTGCACATCTTCTTTTTAACCAAACAGAAAATTAATCCCTACCATAAATGCTGACCATCTTCTTGCCAAAAAAACTCACTAGCAGATATCCCTACTATAAAAATAGTCCTGAGTTGTAGGGTTTCCATTTTCTTTTGGATTAGGCAACGGCCAAAAGCAATGTCGATTAAAGCTCTGGCAATGGCGGGTGCCGATTACGTCGAGTGCGGCATTGAGCTTGAAGCGTGGGAACAGCCGCAGGCGTATCTGTTATCTGAGCAAAACTTGGCGATTAAAACGGAGCAAAAGACTGATTCGTTAGTGATTAACAAAGAGTTGTTGAAAGCAAAGATGCTGGAATGGGTTAAAGCAGTTGCTTCTTTGAATGAGAATGAATTTAAGTTTGCATGGAAAAATGTATTTAGCTGATTGATAATAATGTTACAATTTCGCAGAAATTTTTAAGCCAATTGATAATATACTTATAACTACAAGTATAGAGTTGGATTCAGTTTTTATGTATTAGGCCCTCGATTTTAGAAAGTGAGTATTTGATCCCCTTAATTGATAAACTATTTCGAAAATGAGGCATGTAATAGATCCGTTACAAAAAAGTTTCGAGCTGCAAAAATGAATACCTTTCGAGTGACTAGAGTTTGAAGCTCCTGCTTTACTAACGAGCCCGATAGTTGGAAAAAAAAAATTAGAACAAACTATTAATCAGAAAGTGAAATGAATATCCATGGTAAAAGATATCATATGCAGATGCGTCTGTGGCATTTATATGTTTATAGTTGCCTTGTTATGTTCTGGTTCATCGCATGCAAAAGCTTTTACTATCATGTACACATGGAAAATAATTTTTTTTTTACTCAGGCTTTTGCCTACGTACTAACAGTAATAATTAAACATCGGTATTCTTTTGTTATGATTCATTAAAGTGCATGAATATCTCGCTAGAAAAAGCAAAAGTCGCTGAAAAGTATCAAAGATATTAAATTCTAGCAACCAGTTCATGCGTCGCCTGTGTTCAAACCTTGGTTCATCACAAAACATCAAATGATCACCAACAATTGCATCACTGCTTAGTTTTTCGTCGTTTAATTTATCTAACATCCAGAATTCAAAAGAAGTTGTCTTTCTATCAACTTGAGCCTTGTCGATAGAAGCCCTAGCAATGGCGGGGGTTGATTGTATCAAGTGTTGCATCAACCTGGAAGAGATGGAGCTCAGAGAGATAGAGAAGACTCCTCTGTATCTTTTGGGCGAAGAGAAATCATCGAAAGAGATTAACACAAAGAAAAAGAAAATGGTAAAACAATGGCAGAATCAGGTTATCAAGCCCAAGATGGAAGACAATAAGAGATCGAGCAGCTGCTTCCAATAATGTCATACAATCTTAACATATGTCTACAGATTTCGTAGATTTGGGACTGGGAAATTTAGGTTCACTTGATTGTATCGGTACGTTTGAAATCTACCCACTCATATTTGATAATTAGCAACATTTATCATGTCATATATCTAGCTATTTTCTTCCTTTCATCTTAGGGGTAGACTATATATAGTTTTCTAAAATTTTACATCAGGAAGAAATACTTCATCTATTATATTACTGTATTAACATCATCTGATCAACACCAAGAGAAGTTATATGAACTAAAACTCCAGGAAAGGAAAAGTAGCAAAATGCAAGAAGCACTTTGGCAAGAGTAGGATTTAAAAGATACATAATACAGAAAGTGCGGTTTTTAATTTGAGTTACGCTAAAGAATGCAAAAGCACTTAGCAACAACCAAAATTTAAATACAGAAAGAGGAATAAAACACGAACTTCTACAAACAACATATCATACACAAAGATATGAAGCAATGTATGCTTTTGTTCTTTTATACTTTTTCTTTTCTCCATGCATCATTTTGGTGTCAAGATGATGTTAACTCAGACACAACACATCAAGCTAACCTAATGTAACAGAAGAGTTACCTCATCTTCCACCAGATAATTCAATTGCTTCCTGGTTGTATACAGAATCTTCACCCCAATCAAATCTTCTCTGCAGTCTCTCGTACTCTTGTCTGCGAGTAACTTCAACATGCTGCCACTCTTCCCACCTCTCGGCAAGCCCTTCTCCTTCCAGCATCCGAACCACCTCTGACATTGCTGGACGGTCCTCTGGTGATGCTTGCGTGCACAGCAGTGCAACTTGAATCATCGTCTCCACCTCTTGGATGTTGTAATTTTTGTTAAGGTTGCGATCTACAATAGCGTCCAACCTTTTCTCTCTCTCTAGCTTCTTGACCTGCAATGAGCACAGAATAATACAGTTGGTAAGAACTTGCCATGTTCAAAACTTTAAATACAGTGAAAGCTTCTTTGTCTAATATTTACTACTTAAATTATGGACAAAGGTAATTCCTTAACACGTAAGTCGTATATAATTAGTTCAATAAAAGACAAAACGAAGAAAAGAATGCATGCATACAAATCAAGACAGTATATGATCAAATCCAGCTTACATGGTCAAGCAATAAGACATCATCTTCTTCTTCTAAGCGCGAAAAGTCAATTGCCCTTTGACCTGTTACAAGCTCTAGAAGCATAATCCCATAACCAAAAACATCTGTCCTTTCTGATGACTTGCCAGTGGACAAGTATTCGGGTGCTATGTGACCCATTGTCCCACGGACTTGAGTTGTCACATTAGTCTTTCTGACATCCACCAATTTTGCCAAGCCGAAGTCACCAACAACTGCTTCAAAATCTTCATCAAGTAGTACATTAGCAGCCTTCACATCCCGATGAATGATCTTAGGATTGCAATGCTCATGAAGGTATTCCAGCCCACGTGCTGCACCTAACGCTACCCGTTGTCTCGTAGCCCAATCTAAAACAGGCTCTCCTGGTTTAATCTCTGCAGCAATACTTAAAATTAGTAAACTATCTTAATAGATACAACTATATGTGGACAAAATACAAATGCATTGAGAAGCTTCTACAAAATAATAATTTGGGGAACAATACCTCGTAACTGATAGGCTACACTTAAGTTCTGCATAAATGGATATACCAAAAGACGTTCTGTTGGAGTCGTGCAAAACCCAATCAACCGCAATAGATTTCTGTGAACAGCTACACTTATCATCTCAACTTCACGCTGGAAAGCTGCATCTCCCCCAGGACTTTCAAAGTCAGTTAATCGCTTCACAGCAACTTTTGTGTTATCAGCAAGAACTCCTCTATAGACCTTTCCAAAACCTCCCTGTCCTAGGACATTTTTTTCACTAAAATTGTCTGTGGCCAACTGCAGTTCCCTCCATAAATATCTTTTCAATTGACCAAATGCAATTCTTCGGTCAACTTCACCTGATAACATAATACAAAGATCAGCTTCAAAATACATTTAAGAAGGAAGTTCAAAGAAAATGTAAATCAAATCATTTCATTCCAACAAAGATTGTAATAAACAATGAACGTGGGTAAAAAGTGATAAATGTTTAAGATCTGCAACATGCCGAAGCACAATCAATTTACAGCTAGAATATATTCAGGCTTTTTGTGTGGATCTTTTAAAAGGAATCACAAACCTGCAACATCTTCAAAAACTTCACGCTTGTACCCCTTATGTCTACCCTTGCACAGAAAAAACAGCAAGCCTCCAGAAAGAAGAACTACAAGTCCTCCAACAATTCCAACTATAATCCCAATCTTTGGCTTCCTTGAAGACCCTAAAAAGATGAGGGAACACTTAACAATTAGCCAATCTAAGAAATTTTAACAGCTCTACTTCAGAAAACATCTCCCACAATATTTGAAAAAACACAAAGAAAACCATCAAACCAAATTACCTGAGTCATTGTTACTAGATGCACAAGGGTGCGGAAAAGCTTTACCACAATTCAAGTTGTTTTCTGTGAAACTGATAGAAGCCAACCCAATCCAAGTTAGCACAGATAATCCAGTTGCTGAATCTCAATGGAAAACTTGGGAAGTCTAGTATTATCAGAAACTAAATCATAGAAGCATATGAAAAGGAATGAAATATTAACAGTATGCTGCAACTGACTATTTTACGAGTTGAAATAGTATTAATAACTCTGATCCGTACTTGTATTTTGGGATTTGGAATAAATGTGCAGGAATTTGACCAGTGAGATCATTCGAATCCAGCTGACTGCAAAGATAGGTTCAACTACATAATCAGAATATATATATATAAATATATATATATATATATTCTTATTTTTGAAACAGTGGAGAAGGGGAATCAGTCCATTCATACTACAAGCAGAAGTCACTAAGTACTGGTATGACTTACATATTGATCAACATTGGAAGAGCAGTAAGTGACTCGGGGATAGTCCCATTAAGATTGTTTTGACTCAAAGTCCTGGTTGCATGATCAAAAACAAATCAAAACTTTTGTGCATACTCAGAAAAGAGCAAAGATATATTCGTACACCTCAGAAGCTAAAAATATTATAGATAGAATCACTTACAAGAACTGAAGCCTTTTGAGATTACCAAGGGAAGACGGTATTTTTCCAGATAAGCGATTATTTTCCAAGTCCAAGCTAGTCAAACTTGAAAGATTTCCAAGCTCATCAGGTATGTCACCAGTTATGCCATTTCCTTTCAATGTACTGCATTATAAAGTCATCTTGTATACATAAGGAATACATGAACAAGCATCTTGCCCTAAAACACATATAAATGCACATATTTCTCCTTTTTCTCCTACAGGAAATCATAAATGCTCCCAAAAAGATTTTCCTCTTTACATCTTAAACAAAAATAGAAACTAATATTCCTCTCCAATAAAACGCTGTTGGTGAATTTTGGAAACTGAGAGCAATGGCTTCAGCAAAACAAATGAAACAAGTATAAAAGCTACTATAACTCAAAATATATACTGATTGCTCTAATATACTTTATACATACAGTGTTGAAAGAGTCCTCAGAACTCCTATTCTAGGAGACAAAGTTCCAGAAAAGTTCATGGATGACAATGTTCTGCAAAATAGAAAAATTATAAGCATACCGTCACATAAGGTACAAGAATGCAACTTAAAAACATAATCTTGCTCAAACCACTATATAATGTTGGCAAATGTATGCTATTTATGCATTATAAGCAATCAAAATGTCTTTAAGAATAACTTACACAGAGACAACATTGTTACTGTTATCACAGATGACATTTGACCAAGTGCATGGGTTAACTTGGTTCTGATTCCAATCTGTGAGCTGATTGTTCGGAACACGCAATGTTGACCTCAATGCAAATAGCGCATCTCCTGAAAAAGATCATAGAAATGTAGAGAAACCATTGCTACCACAATAAATCAGTAACAAAATATTCAAAAACCCGGCAAATTCAATCTAGTGTAATAAAATTTCTTCTAGTATTCCCAACTACCTATTGCCATGATTATGTTAAACTAATCAAAGACTACGCATTACCTTCACAAACAAATAATTATACAGAAAAATATTAGCACTTCTTCACCTTGCCTATTCCTATTTGCTTGAAATGTGATTAACAATTTACCAAGTTCATATTCTCTCATCTGAATATTACTGGAAAATTTCAATACCATACCAGGAACACAATCAGACACTTATGCTGTCAGGATCCAAACTGCCACATAAGGAATAAGTCATACCTTGATAATCAGATGCCACCAAATAATGCAAGCAAGTCAATATCAAAGCGGCAAGGACAGGTTTTATCTTCATCATCATCAACCCCGGAAACTATTACAACAATACATGTGATCTGCAGCACATACACAAGTGAGATCCATCTCTGGAAAAAAATTATGCCACCAAATGCAAACAATGAATTTCACTCTGAGTAGAAATCATTGATCAAGAAACCAAAATATGGAGAAACTGACATGTCTAGCCGCACACAGCATACAAATAACTCTGAAGGAATGGATGTTTGTCTATGAGCATAATTGTTTCTTAGCTGTAAAAAAGTCAATAATGATGACAAGCAACCACCTGAATAGCAGCATTAGCATATGTATCAATCTCATATCAGCTTTCTTATGCAAACTGACTAGCCATAAGAGTTTGACAGACTTTAACTCTTTGCATATCATGAACAACGGGCAGAACAGGTAAACATATTCTTTAGGACAATCACTGTACAGTTAAGACATATTAAAGGAACAAAAAACTCTAAATAACCATCATTTGGGTAATAGCAAAGCATATTTTGATCTAATGCTTTGATCTAAAACCCAGACTAAATCACTGTTCATTTGCTAGGTTTTCGTCCTAGTCTAAAGTCTTTCAATTTGGGTAATTGCAATATTGGTTCTATTAAGTTTTAGCAGTCAACAATACAAATAACAAGAACCGAACTTCAAATGTCAGGAATACAGACACGCATAAGGGTTCTCAGAGCTGAAAAGGCAGAAATTTAATATGAAACATGAAGGAACTCAGCATAATTCAGGCAATAATAAACGGAACTCATGGAAGCTGACAAAATACTAAGTAAAACTTGTATTTGCTCCCCTACAAATCATCCAAAAATAAAAATCCAATCTTTTTCCACATTTCAAACTATTTTTTCCATTTTCTTCACTGGGTATCGTCAAAAAAATTTAAAAAGAAAATTCATTTTTTTCCACATTTTCCAATAAAGCAAACAAAGCTCGGACCTTGAGGGTATCAATTCAAACCACAAAAAACCCAGAAAAAAGATCATATCCAGGGCAGAAATCACCGAACAACAAATCAAAATGGGAACGGAAAAACAACAAAAGTTTGGAACAAAAAGAATCAATTACCTCTCAGACTGAAATCAGATTGGAGCTGAAAAAGAAGAAAGGGGATGTCATTTTTTATGACAGGAGACTTCCTAGTAAATATGGAATCCACAGTTTTTCGAGTTTGAGCAGGCTGCTGAGGAAGTTAAGAAATTTTTAATTTTTAACAGCAAAAATCTAAAGAGAAGGTTCTGTCCTTCTGTTTTTCTCAAACCAGTCTTTGTTGGTCAGTATGTTTTGAGATAGAATATTTGGATAAATTATTAAATTTATTTTATTATTAAATATACATAAATGAAATAAGTTCTGCAATTATTACTCCCCTTTGTCCACGGCTTTGTTGTGTGTGCGTGATCGTACTCGAGATTACTCCGTGGGGTGACCACAAGACCAAACCAAAGTGACTTACTGCGTTCCAACTTTGTGAGAGCAAAGACTCGGAGTTTTGTACTTTCCCTAGTTCATAGATTTGTTGTCTAAACTAGATTTTTAGGATAAAAAATGTAAAATCTAGTAAACTTCGTACCCTCGTATAAATTTTACTTTTTCGAAAAAAAATTTAAAAAGTTAATGAAAGAGGCAAGTAGAAAAAGTAAGATAACTGAAAAAAGCAAGTAGAAAATGCAGATAAAAAATTTAAAATTTTAATTTTATTTATAAAAATATAAAAAAAATTATGAGATTTAAAGAATTGCTTCAGGTGAAAGGTTTTATCTTGTAATTTGTGGATAAGTACTAACTCACCTTCAATTATTCAAGTGAAGAAAACTAATAAAAATAAATAAATAAAGCCAAAGAATAGGCAATTACATTCTGTATAATATGCTCTAAGATTAATTTAATGTAATAAAAAAAATGCCCACACCATTACCAAGTTTTCCAATATTTGGCCCACAAGCCATATAAATTTTGATAGCAAGGGGGCCAATGCTATTGATGGGATGAAGATTTTGAATGATCTTCGCACTTATATTATTCAATATTTTTCTATTATGTAGTGCTATGAATGCAACCCATTTTTCGTATTAAAATAAATTCAAAGCTACATAAAATCAATCCATCCGGCGGAGATTTTTGAACTTCTTATGATTATACTACTTTTCCTTGGTCTTCTAGATTGTTGATTAAAAACCTCTTTGGCTCGTACTTCACTTAACAATATGTTATCAATTTAATTTGCTCACTTATCTTTCTATGTAATGTGATGTTTTTACTAATTTATTATACATACACTTAATAACAAAAAAAAAAAAAAGAAAAAAATTCTTTTTTATATATAACAAAAATTAATTGAGTGTACGCACCTTTAATATATCAGAAATTTTTTTTATATATTAAAAAAAATAACTAGTTATATTATTTCTAATGTATCAAAAACTCTAATTGATTGATTATTTATAAACTTGGTATATCAAAAACTCTAATTGATTGATTATTTTTAAACTTTAATTTTTATTTAATAATTTTTATTTTTTTGAAGGATAGTTTTTTCACTGTTAATAAATTAAAAGTAAATATCATTTATTTTAGGGTAAATTAAAATTATCTAATATATTATAATAATATGCATCTAATTTTTAATAAATTTATTATTTATCATATTAAAACAAAGAAAAAAATAGCAATAATCAATGATGAAAAGGAAACAAAATCAAGGATGCTTCTTGATGTTGGGCTTGAAATGAGATGGATAATATGTATATGATGGTAATTATAAATGATAATTAATTAGTTGTCAAAGAAAGGATAATTAAGGAATGGTCAAAATCACCAGAAATGAAAAGCAAAGTCAAGCTCAAAAGCGTGAAAATGCATGTGAGCTACCTAATTAATGACTATAATTTTTCATCTTAGGCTTATTCAAACCCAACATGCGTGGCCTCCATCACTTTAAGGGAGCCCATGAATAACCCTAATTTATTAGTATTTATAGTTTTATACCATGCATTCATTCAAGGACCCTTTTCGAATTTTGAACATACTAAGTTTTGATTAATATTATATGTATATCCTCTCATTTTTTTAAAAAAAAAAAAAAATTAAGGTCCACTTACATTATGCTAAAAAAATAATGAATGCATGTTACACAATGCCCTTTTCCAAATGCTAGTGCCGAAGTCAAAGGGAACTAGTTTATGCGTACACTAATTTTTCATTGATTTAATTAAATTGATCTTTTTCATACTCTACATTAATGACTGATGGCTCCTTACTCCAACTAAAGTGGACTTTGGAATCAATTAACATACATAAATATAGACCGGGAAATATTCATTTTGGTCACTTTCTTGTTATAGCTATTGAATTTATAATAGCCGTACATAATTCTTCTAATATTTCATGTTATAACTAACTTTATTTAGCAACATAAACATAGAAGAGTAATGATATACATATAGAATTAAAATATAAATTTTTTTATTATTTTTTCTAATTACATATTAATAATCAAAATAATTTAAAGTTTATCGTTTGAGGTTATGATCAAGAAGTTTGCGTTGTTGACCTTTACATGAAATTTTATTCAACATAATTGAATATTTTTGAGCACGAATGTTTCAAACTACATAAATTAGAAAATCCTGGCAGAATAGCTTTAATTATGATTCTACTGCCTCGACCAACATCTGGAATAAATTCTCTGTGCCTCTTATCACGCATTGAGCATTTTCTCATCTTCATGTACAGGATTTATCCAACATAAAAGACATATCCTTTTAAATGTTTGAAGAAAATTTTTATTAATTAATTGGTATTGTATGTCAACTATCTTTACAATTATAAGAGATTGTGAATTTAATGAAAAAATTATTTTTATATAATAAAATTTTTTAAATTTTAAAAATTATATTTAAACTTTTCATTTTATTATCAAGTTTTAATCTCGACAATTTATTATATATATCTTTAAAATACCTCACTCTCATAACTCGTGATTTTTTTTTTTATTTTAATTTTCTTTCTAGTATAGTTTATTGATTCTAGAGTCTGTATGAAAGCAAGACTTACTTAGTCCAAATTGTTCCAAGTTATGCATTTTAGAGTTTGCTGACTTAGCGCCAAGTTATGCATTTTAGAGTCTGCTGACTTAGCCCAAATTGTTATAAGTCATGCATCTAAGGCTCACAGAGAAATCGGTTTTAATATAAGCTCCCAAACACTTCTATTTTGCGTTTCAACAAGTGATTGTCAAATGAAACGTGAGTCCCTCAAATATTGGGATTGTCACATGGAATGTGAACCTGTCAAATGTTGCGAGAATGGACATTACGAGTCTGTCTTTGGTGGGTTTCCTTCCTGTTCATTGCATCTGCTCTCCGGGTGATGACTTGCTTTTTAACATTATTATATTTCGATCTTGCTCTTGTATGTATGTGTGTGTATATATATATATATACACACACACACACACACACGACATAGAGGCATGAAAAATGAACTAAAATCTATTAATGATTTAATAGAACTTGCAACTATCGTATTCTTTTATGGTATTAGTGCTTGGAGTTTACTTCTCCTGAAAGAAAGATACTGGTGAATTGGTGAGCCTATAGCATTCGATTGATGCTTGACAGTGGCATCTGATAATGCTGCTAAATTATCTAATAAGATTGTCTACACTAATGGATGGCTTTTCATGTGATTAAGTTCCATGATGCTATCAAAATAAATATTTCGCGTCGAATCTGTATTGGAAAGTATTGTACTTTTTATTATTGTCGGAGGCTACATAAGTTCTAACCATATGGCTTCTGTGACTTTTACGTAATATTTTACCGCGACTCTTCTTGGCCAGCGCCTTACAGTCTGCAGTTGTCTGGTGCATGATTTTCTTTGTTTTATTTCTAATTAATGTGTTCCCTGATTATCACCTAGTCTTCTAATTTTTGGTTTCAGGTCAGTGATTCTGAATGAGAAAACATGTGGTGGAGAAGTTGAGCCAGGACTGATCAAGGGGCTTTTTTTTTTCCCCCGGAGCTGACTGTCCATCTGCACATATGGGTTGCCATTCTACTTACCGGGGTCGACCCTCCATGCAAGCTGACACAAGTGGCTCTGGCAGTGAGCAGCAATCTGAAGAACATAAACACAAGGGTCAACAGTCAAAAAGCAAGTTGCGGCAGAAAATCTTGGTCTGGCTGGAGGATCTGTGAAGGGTACACCTAAGAGTGATAGATTAATTCGTGATGTGCCACTAAGTTTTGATGAATTCAAAGACGAAGCAATTAAAATCCCAAAAAATGACTGAAATTCATCAATCGGGAAGCACCATGTGCAGAGTAGAGCCTGGTGGAAAAAAGTATAATTTTGCTTCTGCCTCATAGGGAGCACTTAACATCTTGGGAAAGATATGGAAAAGTAGCTGCGCAATCCAATGCTCAGCGAAAGGAAAATTCGTGATTATAGGACGTTCTGAAGACACTTTAGTAAGTATCATTGAAATTGCAAATTTTCAAAGCCATTCCTCCAACTTAAAGGATTTTGAGGAACTGGGTAGTTTAGTTTATCCCAGAGTCACTGAGAAAATGCAACAGTAAAAAATGTGATGTCGGATTCGATGAACCTTGGTGATGGCAAGGAGCCCATTGTATGTGATTTTTTTATGCTGTCGTCTTTTGCTTGTGTTATTTGCTTAACTAGTGTCTGTTTTCGTATAATGTTTCTCAATTTTTTCAATGCAGGGGAAGGATGTTCAAAATATTATGTTCTTGGAAATTACTTTTTTCTTTGCAAATGGATAATTTAAACAAAGAGAATGCAATTCTCATGTAGCTAATACTTTGTTAATGTATAATTATCACTCTTTATATACATGCTGGATTATGGACAATGCAATTCTCAGGAATCATTCGTCTGTGAGATGCGCTTCCACTTTCCTAGGCGAGTACTGATGTTTTTAACCACAATATATAGTGTTACAAAGTTGTTTATGACTGTTCTTGTTCTTGTTTTTTGTTTTTCTTCCTACTTATTTCATTACCAAATGAGAATTCTTCTTCTTGTTTTTGGTTTTTCTTCCTACTTATTTCATTATCAAATGAGAATTACGGTATTGTATTCCTATGCATTTTTCCTTCTAACCTTCACATAATGAAAAGCTTACAACTTAGTTTTAGGATTGTACAATATACATTTCTATCTACCTTCCATTCAAATATTTTAACTCTTACATTAACCGTTTTAAATCTTTCATTCCTTTTGAAATTTTTTTGGTTATTGTTCATCATTTTATATTAATTATTTTAATTTTTATATTTTATATTTTATATTTTCAATTATTTTTATTAATTATTTTAAATTATTCATTACATATTTTAAATTTTATGTTAAAAGATATCAGGTATATCAAATTTCTATTAGCATTTCCTACTGTCTTATTGTTTGAAGTCACAAAATCTTTTTTAGGAGGGTAGGGGACTAAGAGCACGCTGCACGCATTCAGCGGCAGGAGTCAAAAATATGATTTAGTGGGGGTTAATTTGTCGATAACAAAATAATTCAAACGTATGAAAAGTGTAAATTTGATTTTGGAGGTTTATGAGATTAATTTTATAAATTTAACGGGGGATTATTTCAAATTAACAAATGTAGATCGGCCATTGCACTGCATGCAGTTGTGTACAATCTCAAATGCCGCAGTAGGACTGGGGAGATACGTACAGTACTTGTAACTGTTTCTTGGCATGACTCGCCTCCTTTTTAGATATTACAACAATCATATTACATATTACAAGTTTTTCCCATTTTAAAAATGTTACGAGTTTCAAGTAGTGCTTTAAGTCTGACGATCATTGTCTCAAGCTGTGATTTTATTACAAAGTCCACTTTGAACATTGTATTTGTCTCATATTTCTACTAGCACGAGTGAAGCCAATGTCAAGTGTTTCACGTTACAAGTTTCCTTGCTAGTTACATTATTTGTTTCGTGTTTCCCGTTTCATGTTTGAAGGTTTTGTGTTGCGTGTTCTACGATTCTCTTTCGTACTCTGCTACGACGACCTTACACTTGTCATGCTCAATCTTACTGAGCTTAGATTCTAAACACGAATATCTTAAAACATGCTCTGCCTTTTTGCTTCGTTCAAGCTTATGCCAGCCCTAAACATTAATTTGGCTTGGCCATTGCCAGTATGAATCACATCTTATTTCCTATCATAATGAACAATCGTCATACATTTTGGAGTATTTTGTATCTTCATTCGATAAAGAGAAGATTATCCTATCCACAACTTGGAGCAATTTGGATACCAATGAACAAATTTATAAATCAATATATAACCAGCTTATTCAAATGTAATCACAAGAACACAAATAACTAAAGTACTTTCTCAACAAACCATAACCATTTACATCTAGCATACAAAATAGAACTCTCTTGGTGTTGTATGAATTTTGCATGGAAATGATTTGTTTGATTTCTGTTCTCCATGGAACTTTGATTAGTCTTCTCCCCCTTTTTCCCCGGATCCTGTCAAACTACAGCCTTCTCAAATCGAGTGGTTCTGGGAATGACAACTTACACCTAGTCGTTGCAGAAAAGCCCCTCAATATTTTCATGGAGAACCTTGCATTCAACCAATAATCTCATTTCCATGGGACCAAACAAGACATCAACATGGGCAACCTGAAATACGAACATTAACATAAAGCAGACCACAAAAATTCATCAAAGATACTATTTGGGAGGCTTGATATGAGGGTAGAGTCCCAAAACATGCTCTGGCATAAAGTCATGTCGTGTCAGAATTCCAACAATTGGAGGCCTCTGCAATTAGTAGATATGTGAGCAGTAAAATCATTAGACATCGTGGAAGTTCCAAATTGAGAAGCCAAAAAAAAAAAAAAACCAGATGTGAAACTCTCCATTGCATTCCAAGAAATAAATTGAGCAAGGAAGGCTTACCCCTTGACTCTTTGGTACAACGCACATGTGCCGGAGACCAAGTTCTCGAAAGAGAACTGCTGCTTTGGCAAGTGACATTGTCTCAACCACGGTGTATGGGGATGTATTAGTAATGGGATGAAGATCAATGTACATTTCCATTTCTTCATCTTCAAAATCTAGATCCTCCAGTTTAATTCCCTTCCCCGAGCCTGCCTTGGCAAAATCAAATGCAGCAAATCTATGCAATATCTCTTCTCCAGCAAGCACCCTATTCCTTGAAAAAACTTTTCCCTTGAGCAAAACAAGCAAATGAGACCTCAAAACAAGCCCACACAATTCTGGTGCCTCCACGAAAGGAGGTTCGTCAATCACAGGGAAACCGTTATGCCCTGTAGTCCTCAAGGCATGTAATATATTCCTCACCTTTTCAACACCAGAAAAGGTGACCAATGGACCAGAAACAACATCAAGTGCAACCAGTAGCCGCATGTAAGGTTCTGCATGAGCCTCCATATAAGGAAATCCCTTTAATTTTACTATTTGATCATACACACCTTTGTTGAAAATATCAGCAACTGATTTTGAAATTAATAGAACCAACATCACAAGGGGAAGCAGCAACAGGTCGTTTGTAAGCTCAAGAAGTATAACACAGAGGGATACTGTCATTCTCATGGTCCCACCAAGGAAAGATGCAGCTCCAAGGAGGGCAAAGAGACCAGTATCAAGTTTGGAGAAGGGTTCAAACAGTCGCCCTACAAGACGACCATAGCAAGCTCCAGCTAGAATGACAGGGATGAAGAGCCCCGAGGGAATAGCAATCCCATAAGTGACAATCCCAAGGAAGTAAACAGCAGCAAAGAATACAAACAGAGTGGAAATATGAAATTCTTTGGTTGTACTGGTACTCAATAGGTTGCGAATAGCATCATCATTAGTGTTCAGAAAGAGAGAAGCAAGATCATTATAGTAACCTGCTGGGCACTGGAAGCTTTTATAGTTGCCAGATTCATCAGTATTGGGACAGCTAACTGATGCATCAGCAGGGCAGGGAATGCATTTTGCAAACCATGGCAGACCATAAGCACAGCATGATGTTAGAATGGCAATGGTGATAGCAAGCAAGACTTTAAACACAGCTCCTCTTCTGTAGCAGCAGAACCACAGTGTAGGATTGAGTATTAGAACAAATTGATTAAGCATGAATGAAGTGAAGTTGGATCACAATCAAATGAAAAGACATACTCGTTAATGATGCTATAAATACGAAGGACCTTGTCCACGAGATAATTATACAGGCTCCCAAAAATGCCTCCAATAGTTCCTAAAAGTAAGACTGCTAATATATCTGCACTGCTGTACGTAACCTTTGCAGAGCTGATGTCATACATTATCAAACCTCCTCCGCCAAACAGCCCACAACTTCCAGTAGAGCAAAGTTGTATAAAAGATCTCAAGACCATAGCAACAACTGCTGTTGTGAAAAATGTTCTCCAGAGAAGAGCACTCCGCCACCTGAAGCATGTCCCAGAAAAAGATAAATGCATTGGTTTTCAAGATGGATTTTGATTAAAACATTTGCGTGGACAGGAAAATACATATCTAGTTGCACATTTATAAACTACCAGTAAATATCAAATCAACACTTCACTGATCAAGGCATATTAGTTTTTCATATCTCCATCATCAGACTAAAAGTTGGGTCTTTCAAATGTATCCTACTAGTCAGACTAAAAGTTAGCATTATTTCAAGTACAAATGTTTGTTGCCCCACTCAGAGCAACTAGCCTGGTAAACCTAATGAATTAGATATTAGGTCATGGATCAAAACCAACTAAGGCCTAAAATGCAAAGAGGAAAAATAGTGTGTGTCAGAAAATGAGAGCGTGTGGTACCATGAAGCTGCCTCTTCAAGAGCAAAGAGAACACCACCAACTGGAGCACGGAAAGCAGCAGCCACACCAGCAGCAGCTCCACAAGTGATCATGTCTCTACGGTCCCGATCATTTTTGAAATATCTTAACCATCTCCAAGTTAAATGGTACCTGCGAGAACCCCCTTGCCCAAGTAAAGAGGCTATGCAAGCACCAGTGTGGACCATAGGCCCTTCTTTGCCCACCACAAATCCAGCAGAGACACCAAGCACCGAGCCAAAGATCTGCCAAACTCCACATAGAGGTTATAAACCTTCAAGCAAACTTAAAATGGAATCAAATACAAAATCAAAAAAAGTTAACCACAGCCCACTAAGACTTAAACAATGCACAGCACAAATTAAGGATAACAATAACTTATAACTACGGATTTGTTACCAGACATTGGAAATGCTAAAAGTTTAGACTAAAAACACAGTTTATCTGATTTTATTATTATTGCTGTACATACTCAGCCATCATCTAATGTTTCTGTATGAGAAAGAATCATAAAATAAAAACTACAGATATGACTCATGACCAAAGAAAATAGTAGGACAACCTTATGTCCTTGCACTTTTAGGTGAATAAATGTAATTTCTGCCTTGCTCAAGGAATAAATGAAAAAGAAGAAGAGGGAGAAAAGAGTTGATCTGTCGATTTTTTAATTTCTCTTAGTTTCTTGTAGAGAAAACTAAATAAAAATCAAGAGGGAAATGAGGAAAGTAGGCCCCCTCCCCAAGTAAAGAGGTTATGCAAGCACCAGTGAGATCATTGGCTCTTCTTTACCCACCACAAATCCATCACAAAAAAGTAGGACAATCTTATGTCCATGCACTAAACAAAAATCAGGAGCAAAAAGAAGGAAGTAGCCGCTGCAAACCACCCAACACCCTTCGCCTGGCATACATCTAGTTGACTAAAAAAAGATTATGAAGACTTATTAATTCTCATTGTTTACCTAAAGACAATACTTTTTTAATCCCTGCAACCACCTTCCAGTAAATGTGAGCCACTTATACAGAGGCATCAATTTTACTCACCTTCACAAAAAGGGTAGCCGGAGCCAATATCGAATAAGCATCCACACCATTGAGATAAGCTTTCACCTCGGGGATACCAGACCCTGCTGCAGCCGGAGCAATGAAAGCACAAAGAGAGGCAGCAGCAGTTGCCAAACCTATATTGCATCCAGCAAATACAGCAAAAGCCTTAAAATATCTGCAACAGAACAATTATCACGTCAAAGTGAAAACAGTAAGATCTCAACTAAGGATTTCACATTAAATGGAAATTCTTGTATATACTAGGAATAAGATCTGAGCACGTGCAGAATTAATATGACTTGCAGACAAAATTCTGCAAGGATGTGAAGGATATCATGGAAGACAATTAAATCTTCAACAACTATTAAGCACATCTCAAATGTATTAACTTTTTTGTCTATGTATTTCATCTAACAGGTAATTTTAGATTCAACTATTCACTTTATCCATTCTTTGAAGCCTTTCTAAATCCCCAACCTATGGTCACTTGTCAGAGATCAATCCCCAATGGTCACATTATTTTAGATGCAAACATACTGTTCTGAAAAATTTAAGCCATTTCAAAACTTTGACTTGTTTTATTCGCAATAGCAAAGTAAAGAACATCTTAGAATGATTCTTTTGTTGAAAGATGCTCCTATTGACGAAGAATCCCCTTCAAGTCCTTTTTTGTTGATGCTCAAGTTACAAATCAAACGGTTCTGTCTCCCCAGGCTGACTTCCCTCTACACACATTAGTTGACCAAAAGGAAGATGAACTCTTTCACAAGTCCACTCCATAAGTTATATCTCTGGAATTTATAACTTAGTTGATTCATTCTTGCAATACTCTAATAGAGAAGCAATATATTTTTAGATTGATCAACATTGTATCTGCATTATAAGAAAAATTGGTCAATTTTTTAACAGAGTTAGCTAGCAATCTTGTTGTCATAGGTTCTCTAAGGTGGTTGTTAACATTTACTATAAGCACAGCTTAAACAACTACTTATGAAATTGAACCATCAAACAAGCCTAATAAATGGTCACAAATTCATGTTCATATAAATGGTTAATGACTAACAATATTCATACGGTAAACACAACACAGTAATAGTAAAGACCATAAAATGAAATCAAGGTCAAATCACACAATGATTCAATACACTTGGGTAGTAGAAATAAGGCTCACTTGTGCTGAGTCATGAGATCAGTAGTCCACAGGAGCTTAAAACCAGATATGTTCTCGACTGCGATATTGCTGAAGATGCCAACTAGGCCAGTTAACAGCCCAATAAGAAGTGCGAATGCCCACTTCAGTATAACGTACTGGAATATTTGAACCTTCTTCCTTGACCTCCAATCTTGCTTAAATAACTCGTTTTCCACAATCCTGAAAACCACAAACAAGAGAAATAACTTCTCTGAGGAACTAACTAGGAGGATAAAGACAATAAACCAACAGTTTACCCCATCCAATTAATATATTATAAACTAAAAAGACCAAATCTTGCTTATATTAATGAGTGAGTGAAGGAGAATTGGAGTGATTACTCATAGTCGAGGCTTTCGATGGGGCAAACGTTGGAGCCAACAATGGCAATCTGCGAAGTGGTGTTGATCCTTTTGGATAAAAGTGGTTGACTGTAAGTTTCATTCTCTTTACAGTCCATGAGTTGATCATTTTCAATGTCACGCCCATGACCATCTTCTCCATGACTCACACTATTTTCTCTATCCATATCTTCCTCTCTTAGAGCTCTGCTTTCAACCTTATCTAAATATAATAGCCTGCAGACAAATATTAAAAGCTTTGTTTAGTCAATATATGAACAGAATCAAAGATCATAAATCTGAGAAGAAACTTTTTCAGTGATCATCATGATCAACACAAGACATGGTTGAGGAGTATTCAATATCATCTTGAATTGACCAAAACGAAATGAAAAAGAAGATTTTAACACCCATATGAAGAAAAAGAGGGACAGTTCTGGGAATATTACAATGAAGAAGGAGAGAAGAAAACGAAGAAAGGAACAAGATAGAAAGTTTATGCAGGTACTTACCACAATTACGGCAGTACGGGAGCTTGTGTCTGAAGGTGGGAAATGACGATGAGACAGAATCTTAACTGATCTAATCTAAAAGGGGAGAGATCCAGTTGTGCTGTACAAAATACAGATGCTTGCAGGCTGAAACCAAATGATTTGGATATGAAACCAACAGCAATACAAACAAGAGAAATAAAAATGAGATGTTTGGCTTTGTTAGGAGGGACGGAAAGTAGACCAAGATCATTTAATTTCTTTATATTCTTTTTTATTAACGAATTTTATTTTTGATTGATTATAACCACAACATTTCAACGTGACTGCTTGGTGGAGTGCACGTGCAGCTTTCCTTCTCTTCTATGAGTAAAAATAAAAAATAAAAAAATATAGAAATAGTAACATTATTTTGTTAAGAAATTATTATTTTCCGAATTTGATTGTGATATTCGATGATGATGATGATGATGATGATGTAGGACAATGAATTATGTATCACCTCTCTAAAGAAGAATAATGTAATACATAAATATAATATTATTTTGTAAGTGAGCTATCATCGACAAGCAACAAATTCTTAAATAAATTAGTTATTTTGTAAGTTATTACCTACACTATTCAACAACAAACAATTAAAATATTTTCATTTAATTATTTGTTAATTCCATTATCATAGTCCATGCGATGCTACATGTGCTAGGAGATAAGATGATGATGCTGATGATAATAATAATAATAATGCGCACTTTTTCTTTTTTTTTTTTTTCTCCTTTTTTGGTTTGAGAGTAAAATGCAAATTATTTGCTTAAAAGAAGGATGATTTTTGAGGACTCCCGGGGGTCAAAAGATATTTAATTAAAATTCAAAATAATGAAATTATTGCCCAATAATAGTGAAAGAAACTAAGGTCCCACCTCATTATCATAATTCGTATACTCCAAATCGTTTTATTTAGAGTGAGATAAATAAAATTTTATTATTTATTTAACATAATAATGTCGATTACCACCTCACACATTGATTAGAGAAATAATTTTTTTTTTTTATTTGGATCAATATTTAGTATTAACATATTAAAACAAAAGAATTTATCCGAAATTTATTTTCAAATTTGGATGACATACTAAATTAAGAATTTAAATTTATAACATGATACCACACGTTTATTACTTTGTTTATTTATTTCTTAAAAGGATTCCCAACATATTATTACTAGAATTATGGTAGAGATAGTCGTGCTTAATGACATTTCTTACAGCAACTTTAAATGGACTACTCCAAAGGAGAAATTTCCAAGCATGCCAAGGTTGGCTTTTCAATTAAGGTCTATGGCCTGTCCCAGCAGTTCCACAAATTATTGATTTGATTATTTATAATGCTAGCTAACATTAGGGGTGAGCCGGGCGGTTCATTGTAAATAAAACAATCAATTTTAAATCAAAATCAATAACTAAAATCAAGCTAAAAAAATAATTTAATATTAAAAATTAAAAATTATTTATTTGATTTAATTTACTTTTAAAAGTAAAATAAATATTTTTTATTAAAATTACAAAAATTATTTTTATTAATTTTTAATAAATACTTTAAACTCAAACAAAAAAAAAATTTAATTAATATATTCAAAACACTCACATAAAACATATCTTTATTTAATTCAATAAATACTTTATTAAAAATTCTTTATTCAATTAATTATACAAAAATATAGAATTATAATATTTAACTTAATTTATTACGTTATTTATATAATATTTTAATAAAATTATATATATTTTATAATTATTAAATAATTCAATAATTACAATAAATAAATACATTTATAATACAATATTATTAAATATATAATTTTACTATTATAAAAATAATTGTTAATTTTTTTATAATATATAATATTAATTCAAATAATAATATAATATTTTTTAATAATTTATCATATATTAATTTTTATTTAATAAATTATTCCTATTCTTTTTTATTTATACATTTTATTACTTCTACAATTTAATATTATTAATTTAAATTTTTAAAATTAAAATAATTAATAATTAAATATCTTATTTTAAAATCAAAATCAAAACAAAATTAATAAACAAAATATCCTATTCCATAGGATCAATTTCAATTTGAAGTAAGGTCTAAATAGAACGTTATTTTGCTCACTCCTAACTAACTAACATCGCATCTGGTGTAGAATGAAAGAATAAAAATGATATCATGTTCAACTACTCATAAATACATGAGCGTGAACCACAAATACTGGGATATGTTCTCTTTAAAATTTTGATTTGATGCTCTCTCTGCACGTGAAATTTAAAGTTTAATCCACAATCACTGAATGTTTCGGTCAGTCCAATTAAGAGTCCCTGGAAAGCAACAGAAATTGTCCAAATTCCTACACAACTCCGGAAATTTGACACTATGAAAACTTATCCTAAAAAGAAAAAGAAATTAAAAAAAAAAAAAAAAGCAGTTCACATAACACACAAACCATCACAGCTTTTAAAATCCAAATGACTTTTGACAATACCTAAAAACAAGAAGCATCGGCATTTATCCAAGACATTCAAAACCTTTGAGAAGGTATAGCTCAACAAAATCGGTGGACGGCACCCAACAAAGAACCATCATGTTATTGAATACTTTAAATGGCATAGTCGGTTAAACTGTTAACGCTGTCTCAGTCGGGAAGTATTTGCTCACCGTCTGCGTCTACTTCCGTCTCAATCTTTGGTTTTGATGGTGCTTGGCCTGCTCCAGGTGCCTGTTTCTTCTTAATCCCACTGACAATGTCATCAATCCTTAGAAGCATGCAAGCAGCTTCAATGGCTGTCTTAAAGGTCTGCACTTTTACATTATAGGCATCCCAGATCTGTCATCGAATAAACAAATTCAATTGAATGTTCTCATTCACTTAATTCTTAGTTACTGTATGCATCTTCATACCAACCAAAGGGATAAATTGGAGAAAATTTATGCAGCAAGTGTAAAAGAAGTAACAGAGAAAAAAAATAAAAATTTTAAAAAAACAGAGAGAGAGAGAAAGAGAAAGAAAAAGAAAGAGAGAATTGAGAAAAGAAACAAACAGAATAGCGAAAGAGTAATTTACCATGGCATATATGATTACTAGTTGGCAAAAAAGAACAAAATTCTACCAAAAACAAGAGAATGAGCGCGCTAACAGTATGATCATACCTTTTGCTCTTTCATGTCAGTAATGACACCAGTGTTTCCATCTATGCCAGTCCATGCATTTTCACCATTGGCGTGCTAAATTAATAGTTTAACAGCAACAAAAAGAAGATAGATGAGTATATATATTACCACATTAAACAAGCAATGGCAACACAAAGAAGTAAAAAGTAGAGCATGAAGCACCCTATGTTTGAAATTGGGAAACTTCATTGAACTCAATAGATAGAGAGATGGATGGATGAGTAGATAGATAGACAGATAGATAGACCAGTGTTTCCATCTATGCCGGCCCATGCATTTGCACCATTGGCATGCTAAATTAATAGTTTAACAGCGACAAAAAGAAGATGGATGAGTATATATATTACCACATTCAACAAGCAATGACAACACAGAAGTAAAAAGTAGAGCATGAAGCACCCTATGTTTGAAATTGGGAAACTTCATTGCACTCAATAGATAGATAGATAGATAGATGAGTAGATAGACAGATAGATAGACCAGTGTTTCCAACGATGCCGGCCCATGCATTTTCGCTATTGGCGTGCTAAATTAATAGTTTAACAGCAACAAAAAGAAGATGGATGAGTATATATATTACCACATTCAACAAGCAATGGCAACACAAAAAAGTAAAAAGGAGAGCATGAAGCACCCTATGTTTGAAATTGGGAAACTTCATTGAACTCAATAGATGGATGGATGGATGGATGGATGAGTAGATAGATGGATAGATAGATAGATAAATGAGTATAGAGAGAGAGCAAGAAGTCAACTTTATTGGAAACAATAGTCCATAAAACATGTGTTTCTGATAATCTCAGTTATTTCATTAGAATATGCAAATACAATCACTCTCCAAATGGATTCATACCTTTCCTTGCAGGGCAGTCATAATTCGGATTACATTGACTCCACAATTCTGAGCCAAAGTTCGTGGTATAGCCTCAAAAGCTATAGCAGCCGCTTCATAAGGCCACTGTTTTACAATCATAGAGCATGAACATCAGAGTGATCTATAACAACACCCCCCCCCCCGGGGTAAATAAAAAATAATAATAATAAAGTGGCAATGCAACAGCTCACTTCCAATGTTAACATATTACATTCTTCGTGACCGAAAGAAATTTCTACATAAAATTCTCATATCACTAACCAAAATGGTGCAAGAAAGTAAATCGTTCACCTTTTCAATGCCTTCGATTGATGAACTCTTTTGCTTCAAAGTGGCAGATACTGTTAACTCTGTGGCCCCACCACCAGGAAGCAATTTTGGATTCTTGATTATATTTCTCGCCACAGACATAGCATCCTGTAATAAAACCAAGCTTCAGAAAAAGATACCCCCAATAAAGAATATTTAACACAAGACCGAGTATATACCTGCAAATTTCTTTCCACTTCATTCAGGAGATCCTTACTAGCTCCTCTTAAAAGGACAGTACAAGCTTTTGGATCTTTGCAATCAACAATAAATGCAAAGAATTCATCCCCAATTTTCTTAACCTCAAATAGCCCAGCTCCAGTTCCAACATCAGACTCTTGCAATTCATCTGGTCTGTTAACAATAACAGCCCCACATGCTCTTGCAATTCTATTATTGTCTGTCTTCCTTAACCTCCTGATTGCACTAACGCCAGCTTTGCTCAGGTAATGGCATGCCAGATCACTTAGCCCCTTCTCTGTAATTACCAAGTCTGGTTTAAACTTCAGTATCTGCATGCAAAGGTTTTCAATGTATTCCTCTTCGATTTTCAACAGGACTGCCCAGTCTTCTTCCTTAACCAACTCAGCATTTGTTTGATTCTCTCCTTTCTTGTACTCAAGAGGAGAATCAAGAAGTATAATACGTGGATTGACAATCTTTCTTCTCATTTTCCCAGGGGTGACAACATCTTTGTTGAACATAACTCCTTTAAGAACCTTAGAATCTTCCAACTGGCCACCGGGGACCTTCTCGACTTTAATGTACTTCTTAATATCCACCTCTCGCAACCCTTGGCCAAGGTCAACGCCAACTGTTGTGGTCGCATCAATTGCTAGATCCTTTTAGTTAACCAGAGATGAAAATACATGTTAGACTAAGTAACAATGTTAGAGCAAACGTCAGAAACAAATGTTGTGTAACATTCCTTGCTTCCACTTTTTGTTGTTTAACATTTTGCCAGTGAGAAAATAGACCATCCAGGCATAAAACTGGAAAAAAATGAAGATATGCAACAAATAAAGAAACCACAAAAATAGGGTGTTCCTCTCCAAGCAGAGATAACTTCCAAACTAGCTAAGGTCTATTTAATTCTACTAGGAAGTGGGAACATACATTCAACACTAGAAGCGACACGCCTAATATGAAATTGTCTTAAAAGCATTAGCAAGCTTTACATGCATTTCTTTACAAATTAAAGAAAAACATGAAGAAATATTCTCAATGTAAAGAATGGGATGCAAGCTGAGGTGATGGAAGGAAGGGACAGTGGACACCATGACTCCTGCAAAACACCTGCCACCCCTCCTTTAACCAAAATGAAAGCTATAAGCTGAAGTCTTTCTTTCCTTTTTCTTTTCACTGTTTAATTGCACTCAAGCACCATGTGCTATGAAAGTAATGAAATAGCAGTTAGGATTTCAAACAATTTTTAAACAATCAATTAAGATTCTCACACTAGTCATCATATGTCTCATACAACACTTCATATCTTAAACGAAGAGTTTGGAAAAGATAAGAGATAAGGGATTACATAATCAATTAACTTTTTAAGCTGAGTGAGAAATAGAAAAAGGGAAAAGGCAGAACACTACTAACATAGACCATAATCTACAAGCAGATACTTACAGCAATCAGATCCCCAAATTGACTTGTGAACTTTGTGCCAATACAGCTCTTGACCAACCCCAACATTTTTGCACCTACCATACCAGGGGAAAAGAAAATTAAAAAAAAAAAAAGAGAGCAAGAAAGAAAGAAAACATTACCAACAACATCATGAGCTAACATTCCAAAACTTCCCAAGATCTCACTCCTAAAAATTAATGTTACATCTTCTGCACATATAAATTCTACAAATTCTATATTAAGTGTTAATCAAGTGCAGAAAACCTTAAATCAAAAAATTGGCATTCACAATCCAATTGTGCCACAACTATAGTAAAACAAGACCCAAATCAGCTTAAACTAAATGCACATGCCAAATTACAGATAGATTAAGTGTTGAGAAATCAATGATGAAGAAAACCCAGGTACTCAAGAGACTTACGATCCTTGACATCAATAGGCATTGCAATTTTATCAAGCACAGCAACAGCATCCTCCAAAGCCTTATTGTAGGCTGTAAATCAAGGAAAAGTTGCTTCATTGCCTCCCACACGCTCAAAAGAAAAACTTTAAACAACAGAAGTGAACTACATAAAGGTGCTAGCAGCATTACCTCGACAGATGACTGCAGGATGATAATTCTTGTCAATAAACTCTTCTGCAACGTGAAGCATCTCACCAGCTACAAATTTGTTCAATTTTAAGAAATGAAAGAAATCATATAGGGATAAGTCAATTAATTCCCGAGAACTAATCTAACCCACATGCTCAAATTTGTGAATCACTTACAATAATGACTTTTGGACATCAACCTTACCATCCTTGATTAGAAACAGAAACATTTATGATCTATTGAGAGCAAAAGTGTGGCATAAATATTCACATGTTTTGCGCTAAAATCTTACCAAGCACAATGACAGATGTTGTTCCATCTCCTACTTCTTCATCTTGTGTTCGACTTAATTCAATCATTGACTGTCAGCAATCACAAACGCAACATTTCAGAAGAAAAATGCGAAACTGCAGTAGAGGTCACGATGCCCCAAAATATATTGTTGACAAGGGAAAAAAAACAATTTGCAAATATATAACAGAGGGTAGCGAAATAGATTTTTGAAACAATATAGTAAGGCAACATCAAATGAGGCAAGCAAACACAGGAAGAACATGCCTTTGCTGCTGGATGCGCAATATCAAGCTCACGAAGAATAGCATTTCCATCATTAGTAACTACAATTCCTGTTAACAACCAAAACTGAAATAACCTTAGTATTCTTAACCTAATGTAGACAACACAACACTTCCAAAAAGTGGGGAATCAACATGAAAGAAAGTGTCGAAGTGTAACGAATGACATCCAAAGGTGTAAACTCTTTCTCCCCATGATCACAGATATGGCACAAGTATAAGCACTGTTGTCAAACAAGTTATTATTTCCTAACGAGGGGTAAAGTTACCTCCACTAGCATCAAGTAGCATCTTTAACATGGATCGGGGACCCAAGGTTGTACGAATGATATCAGCAACAGCCTGTTAACCATTACACAAAAGATTCAACACCATCAAAAGACCAGAAAACACAGAAGAATAGCCAAGTTCCAGAATCAACAATTGAGATAAATTAATAAAAAAAGGGCCAAAAAAGAGAAACCCGTCTCCTCGTCATTGTGAGCTTCAGTTCTAAATGTACATTAAGTCTGGTAGGCAGACTTTTCCTCCAGAGCATGATATGTTCTCAAAATCTCCTTTGTATTGTAAAATACCCTTAAAAAACATTGCCATCTTTTTCCTGGGACTATAAAACTATAAAATATTCAAGGAAAGGAAAAAGCAAATTATTCCGAAACGAAAAGTTGATACCTTAGAAGCTTGGATATTGGCATGGTGAACCTTTGTACCCGTTTCACGCTTCAAAGAATCCTCTGTTCAGTTCAACCAAATTTCAGTACAAGTAGCCAAATTAATGGGTTTCCAAAGTATACTCAAATATTAACAAATACCACAAAGTTCAAAAACCATTCAATGCGCTTACACATACGGATCACCATAAAAAAAAAAAAGAAAAAGAAAAAACCAACGATGATTGTAAACAAAAAATAAAATGAAACTTACTCAGAACAAGAACAGGAGCTTGCATGATTTTATCAGTGTAACAAACCCTAACAAAGAAACTACTGATATCAACCACAAAGCGGAAAAGATCGGATCTTTGTGTTTGTAAGTGGGAGCATTTGCTGTGTAGTACAAAACCCTAGAATTCTACTTCTCTTTCCCTCTTAAATACTGGTGGCAAAGACACTCTTAAACCCGTTATGTTTGGAAATATACCTAAGAAAGTGTTTTTACAATATTGTAGCAAAAGTAAAAGTAAATGATGGAAATAACCCTACCATGTATCCTAAAACTCGCCTTCAAGAAGACACGTATAAAAGAAACTTTTAAATATTAGGAAAATTTAAAAATAAATAAATAAATTCATTTTCTTTTCCTTTTTCCTTTTACATCTAAGATCTAGCAATGTCCTATTTGTGACCTAATTCATTTCATATGCACTCCGTGGAGATTCTTCAGTGTTTGTTTCGCCCTCTATGCCAGTGACATGAATTTTCCTTATGATGCATTGGTGGTGTGTTGAAAAATAAAATTGACATACAAAATTTAATATCCCAATCAGTTGGTCTTGAGCGTCTCTCATTAATTAGTGTTCCATTATTATCATATTAATAATATAAAACATCAATAAGTACTTAACACACAATAATAATAATTTATTACAGCAAAAATATCAATTCTGCCCTAATTTTATAAATTTAGGTTATTTACACATGTATATCTATTTGATCACAGTTTTTTTTATCATAAATTATTTAAAATATAGTAAGACTCAAATTTTTATCACACACAAACTTAAAAAAAGTTAAAACGAAGACTCGGTCCCCTACCCGAAATCTCATTTACTTTCCCCTGACAAGAACACCGACTTTTATTTTTTCACTTAATCGAAGCTTACTTCTTGTGTAAATTAAAATGAATTGGAATAGCATTTTGTTTCTTTTTTTTTCTTTTTTTTTTTTCATTTTACTGCCTGATTAATGGTTAAGACTATGGCAAATTCTCATCTATTAATTTTAGAAGGTCTCTGTGTTATTAAAGAAAAACCTTCATTCCACGTTTTATGGCCAAATCTAAAGAAAGTTGAGGAATACCGGACCCCAAAAAAGGGTTATCAGCGTGTTGATTGCCTAAACTTCTCATAGGGAAAGTGGAGTTAAAAAGAAAAGGGTTCTCATTTAGTCGTTGAGATCTTAAATTGCTAATCGAAGCTGGAAATAAAACAACAGAGAAGAAACGGACGGCTATTGGAGGAAAATGGCATTACTTACCAGTAACATAGAAAGAAAATCACATGGAAATTAGCCTATAAGCCGAAGAGATTGTAACTAATCCTGTACTAATTACGCGATAATTATCTAAGCCCAGCTAGAAAACTTCTTATAAGGGTCTCCTTGCTACTCAATTGATGGAAAACATCAGCTTTACATACACAGATTATTTCATCCTTCAATTTTCTGTGCTGTATTCCCAAAAATAACTTGGGTGCGCACACGTACACAGAGAGAGAACACTGGGAACCAAAATAACGAAACATTATCCTGTAGAATTGCAACTAGAACTCAAACCTCATTCATGCCAATTATGAATGTTGATTACAGTACAGAAAACCAATGAGGAAATTTAAGCAGGGCAGCCAATTCCCACCTATGAAATAACAAATCCTTGATTCTAGGAGAGTTGGGCCGATAGATTAACTAACATGCCTCACTTGTGAAAAAATAGACCCCGCTTCTTTCCTTTCCTCCTTTCAACAATCTGCAACATTTGGCAAAGGAAACCACTCGTAAACATACATTTCAAATGTCAGTTTCAGGGCTCCAGATTGAAGCTTTTGCAAATCTATGTTTAAAAGATGACGTAGATTTAGTACATTGATCTTTCATTCATCTATTTGGACATTATTAATACCAAGCTCCATAAGACTCAATTCAGCTATGACCAAATCAAGTTTGAGCGAAAAAGGCATAAAGTCATAATTTTCTCCTATATCAAATTTCAGTATAAATATAAACAGAAGTTTTATGACAAAAAAGGAAAAAAAAAATTGATTTTCAAAGTGAAGAATTATACCCTCATGATAAACAACCTCAAAGTAAGCACAATTGTATCCCTTGAACTGCAAGAGGAAAATAATAATAATAATAATAAGAAGAAGAGGAAGAAGAGAAAAACAAAGTTACATCAAGAAGGGTCTGAAAGAACTAGCCAGTTGCTGATCCGGCTAAAATCAGTATTTTGGAAAGAATAAGCAAGATCAACTCTAGAACAAAGAAAAACACCTTTAGATTTGAGTATCCGAAGTTTTTCACATTTTTTTAATGTGTTCTTGTTAGTATGCACATGTAAGATATAGTATCTTTATGACTTAAAATTGTAGCAAAATATGTAAGAGCAGTTTCAGTGACCTTTCTTTGCCTAATTATAGGCAATATTAACTGGTCTACTTTTTCATCAATGACCTCTCTCTACAAGGAAGATCTTCTATGAATTACAAGGAAATTTTCACATAAGTGATGAAATTTGGAAGAGCTTTTTAATGAATTTTGAACTATCCCAGTCTGTACTTTTGTCAAAGGTGAATTATCTAATCAGAAGTTGCTTGGGGATTAAATGCAAAATGTCACGGTTAAGGAAATTATCTATCAAAGAGTTGGCCATTCATATTTATGAGAAATGGAATTGGGCTTACCATTTGCATAACTATTTCAAAAGGGAAGAAATTTGTCCGTCATCATGTTATATTAATTTTCAGAATTATCTCCATCCAATCAAGTTTATGGCATAAGAAAAATTGCAAACTTCTTTGACCTCTCCTCTTGGTCTAAAATAACAAAAAACATTTGAAATTTACCAATTGACATCTGATGTACTGCCATCTGCTCGTAAGAGCTGCTCATTGCCACTGGAACCAGTTATCATGAATTCTGTAGCAGTTCCAAAAGGAATTGTAACCTACAAATTGGGCAAAAGGAAAAGCACTAAGCAAAAAGCTACCAGCCAATTGTCACGAATTCACAGTGTTTTGCAACATAATTGTAGACACTGACGACTCAAGTAAATACATATTTTCTTAAAGAAACAAAAATATAAGGGTGAAGGCAATATAATACAAGCCAAGAGTTCATAAAGTCAAGGAAGTTGATTTTGCCAGAATCAAAATACATGTATGCGTTAATGTGGAAATATTAAGAGAAAATTCAAAGGCTAGTTCTCTTTGCTTTTCGTCTGATGATAGAGAAAGCTATACCAGGCTTAAACTTGCCCTCAATTACTTTCCAAAGCACAGCAAAGCCTACTACATGGCTGTGATTATATGCATTGCTATAGGTAAAAGGACTACAAATCATGAACCACATTCCATAAACAGTAGAAACCAACAAATCTATCTGCAATGTAACATGTTTAATTGCTTGCTTGTTTCTATAAACCAACAAAAAAATGTAGTGAAGCACTGGGTACAAAGAATCAAATAAGATTTAAATATGAAATCTCACAGTTGTGGTTGGTGAAAACTTTTCAGTGACAACAAGAGCACCAGGACCAGTACACTTGATACTATAACCTTCCCTCTTAATGGCCAACATAGCAGGTTCCCATATATCAAGATATCCAGTCTGTAACACCAAAAAACATTTATAAGCATTCAATGCGCCTAGAAGATGTGGAAAAAATTATAAGGAAAGAAACTATGACTAATTTCAGAAAAGAGATTGGTAATCAAACAGAAAAACAGAATAATAAAATCAGGGACTTTCTTTAAACATAAGTCATACCGACACAGTAACTCTGTATGAAGCATGGCCACTATAAAAAGTCTTTTCTATGTGGTTCTGCATCTCAGGATCTGTGAAACAGAGCGAAAATATATATTAATCAACAAAATTTGCACTATGTTATGCGCAACAAAAGATCAATGTATTAGGAAAAATAAACTGACCTTAACAAAATTTAAAACTCCAAGAAAAAAATTACCCCATCAATAGAGGAGAATATTTAACTAAAACATTGTGGCAAGAGGCTATTTTTCCAGTTGAAAACATAGTAAACATGGAATTTCTTCCATACATGATAGAGAGAACATGTATCCCAAACAACTTCAATTTCATGGACTTTTTGTTCCAACACATGCAAGGATTCAGTTCAGTGTTCCTTGCCATGGATGCAAACTCAACTTGTGAAGGCAATATGAAGTGCAAATGCCCCAACAATCACACACAAAGGTATGAAATGAATAAACCCACCGAATGAGTACAGCACTTCAACTTTAATCAATAATCGGCTCAACCATGGGCTAGTGGGGAGGAGTGGAGGAGTTGTGTTCATATGTTAAGTCTAAGATCCAAACAATTATGAGGCTTAGTTCTTTTGCTTTTGCAAATTTAACATCTTTTGTTCATCAATAATATAGTACTGATAAAAATAAGAAGTGATACAAATGCAATGCTTACAACTGAATTCAAGTTAGCAGTTTCTGTAATGGGTTTTCAAATATCTCAATCTTTGAAGTGTATATATTATAACAATCAAAACCACACATGGTGGAATGTTAATACATAAATGCAATTGAAACCAATAAAAACAGCAGCATAATCACTTACCACAAGTGATCTTTCTGTTCTCATTGGCAAATACCTTTACAAGCTCTCCCTAGAATCACAAGAAAGCAAATCAGATGTAAAGAAAGAGTAACAAAATAAGGCCACAGTATGAATTCCATACGAGAAATAAATAGTAATAAGAACACAATTTAGAACAAAAATAGACTGACCACTAGATTAGAACCACTAACTTTTATGACACAGGTTCTTGCCAATAAAAAGCTCATATTATGTTAAATGTTGAGGAAATTACTACTCATCCAACGTAATATTCAATTCAGAGTTAATACCGTCCGCTTCCGGTCATCTAGAGGATGCACTTCTATGGCAAGATATGTATCCACATCATCAGCAGTAACAAGATAGTTTGGCTGCTTTGCTCCTGTCAACATAAACTGCTTGAGAACTAGCTCTTATCTCAGAAGTTGGAACAATCATGAAAGGAAAATATCAAAGAGATAAGGGTACCATCTATGTAGTTAACAGATCCATCTTCCAGATGTCGTACCCACTGTGAATGCAATAAATGATGCAAGATCATATAATCTATATAAACATCCAAACAAAGAATTACTTGATACAAAGCAATTCAGTAATCAACAGTGAAAGAATCCGGTAAATGCACCTCAAAATTACAGCTAGTTGTTCCATTAATAGAGTATCCGCATGCCTGGAGTTGTTGTCCAGGAAAAGCTTCTCCTGAAATTTGGAGGCCCTCGATAGCCGGTAAGGGATCATCATCAGCAGCTGCAAAATTACAATTTTTTTTTAAAAAAAATATTGAGACAGGCAACACTAGTGCGTGCTCACACTGATACTAAGTTTTGAAGTACAAGACGTCATTACCCTCAGAAAAAGAAGAAGAAGGTTCTTCAAGAACGGGTGGCAGACAAGGAGAACAGGAGGAACTAGGATCATCAATTGTGGTTGTGTAAGGAGAATTTTCTGAAGGCCAATTGGATGAATGATCTCTCTCACTCCGGTGTTCCTCAACATCAAGGTCATCCATCTCGCTGTTGACAACAGGGACACGAAATTTGACTTGTTTATTGGCAGTTTCTTCACCATATCGAGTAGCATGTGGATCATCTTGAGTACCCGCAAGCTGGGAAGGTATAGCTAGGCTAGCAGAATCCCTGAAAAATGACCAAGTCACTCTGTCAGGGCCCCCATTCAGCCGATTTGAGAAATAGCATAAACATTCCATAAAGATGAATCTTGCATGAGACCAGCACAAGCATCTAAAACAGAAACATGGACAATGACATAATCGTGTTTTTTTCCCCAGGAGACAAGAAACTAATGTTAGTTCTTGCAGGAAAGTAATTGCCGCATATTTGCATAAATACTTGATAAATTGAAATTGTGATTGAAAAGGTCTAGCAGCTAATTTGTTAGCTAAACTAGAAGTGCCAATTAATGTTACCACAAGTGGAAGCACTATGATGTAAATATGAAAAGTTCAGCAGTTCCTCATGTTAACATGAATCTCTGAACAACAATTTGTTCATGCATTACCAATCAACATAAGAATCCAATGAAAACAGAACCCACCAACAAATGCAGATGGTTGTAATTTGTACATTCAGTTCACAGTAGCAGTCTCCATTTGACCAGGCTCACCTGCTTGCAAGAGGTGAATATCTCCTCATGTCATCATCCATATTTTTCCCAACACCACCCAATCCATACTGATTGTGACCCAACAAATCCTGATATGTGGGTCCTTGAGCATCAGAGTTAGTTTGTATCTTTCCATGGGAATAGGTTGGCTGTACTACCAGTTCAAGACCATTTTTGCTCTGAAAGAGGGAAGAAAAAAAAAAAGAATTAAAGGAAATTGTTATGATACAAGTTGAACATTAATTTGAAGACATGAGCATACTGAAGTAACCAATGCTGCACTGGTGGAATGAGATGATGACTGTGGAGCTACATTGGAATTGTTCAAATCTGAGTGCCAAGGTGCTAGTTGATACTGTGACTCCTTAAGTTTTGACTGGGACCAGGGAAAGAACATTATCAACACAATCCATTCATGGTGGAAACAAAAAGTAATGCTGCATGATATATCACACTATCATAATCCACACTAAGAAGACAAAATCAGATATGAAATTTCATTAACCAACCCATATCTACACACCTCAGTAAGAATGAGCTTCTCCTGCAAATGTTTGAACAGAACCTGCAAGAGTAAGGAAGTTCTGACAGTAAACACCATGCATCTGATGTAAAAAGAAGCAGCTTTAAGTAAATAGGTTTTACTTAAAAAAAAAAAGAAAGAGAAAAAAAAACTTTGAATTAAAGCGTCAAACAAGATACTCCAACAATTCGAACCAAGAATGAAAAACAAGAAGGAAAACAACCTTGCAGACGCTATAACTCTGAATAAAAATAATCCATAACCACAGCAATATTTTCTGTTTCTTTTCTAATAAGGAAAAAACATTTTATTCCACATTATTTTGTGGGTTCAACATTTTTTCCCCCCTGATAACCAAAGATATCCCAGTGTGTGCACCAGGTCAGAAACAGGGATCAGTGCCCAACCCAACAACCTAAGTAATCAGGATATCCATAGGTTACAACATACCAGAAAGGTCCAACCTCAGGGCTGTAAGTAAATCAAAAGTTATCTTATTTGACCCACCCCATGGAGTTATTATTTCTTGATTCAAGCACTCCATGTAATATTAAAAGCCAGTTACTACACCACATAACACCACTAAAGTCTTTTCTCCAGCCTCTTGACCCCCAAGCTAAAAAATAATGGGCACATAAAAGCACAACAGCGGTTATGGGGCTCCCTTTTAACCCAGCCACAATGTCTAAAAATATACAAGTTAAGAGAAGAACTTTGCTTCTTCCTTCTCTATATGTTTAAGCACATCCAATCTCGACCCAAAACCTGCAAAGCTAACTCTAGCCATGATGCCTGGAATTTTCAGTACTTTTTCTTAAGCCTATTATCATCTGCATTACAATCTCTCTTATGTAACTTCAAAAAACTCTTAGGCTCATGCTATTTTTTGCCCCCCTTTTATGAGGAACCTGAAAATTTAATAGTAACTGTTCAACATATTCCTGATCGTTGTCAAAAAAATCCCCTTGCTCCTTCCAGGTAACTTTGATAGCACAATCTTGGTGTTCAGTCTTTCACCTGTTAGCTATGATCATTCTGCCAAGTTCAATATTGCTTACCTTGCAGTTGATGCAGATAACCAGAAGCCGAATAAGGATCATATTTGCTCTGATATCAATATCAATGTAGTCTAGGGTTAGAAGGTTGGTTGGCAGACAGCTAGTTGGACCTGAATGAAACTCAGACCAAGGCTGGCAAGTTGAAAATTTGGATCAAATTCCAGAAGAAACACAGAAACAACTCGAAGATTGGAAGCTATGAATATTAAAGCCTAAATTCTCAAAACTTAGTTGACTCAAAATTTGCTGTTCATATGCTTTTAATAGCAACTACAACATAAAAATGCTTCAAAGCCCAAGGAACTATTGTTCATAAATTTGGGACCAATATTGAACCCACTAAACTTTGACTACACTTGTCTCAAATTATGCCATTAAAATTGTCCTAATAGAAGTTAAATCATAAACCCTAAAACTAAGTTTAGAAACCCTAATTTTACCCTCAAGACACCAATTAGCAGCCAAGATCTTCTCCTCGGTTTTTTGCATCTAGGATATCTTCATCTATATGGATTTCGATTGCACCAGAATGTCAATTTTATTGCTTATCTCTGTAAAGAAGTGCACAAGAAAGAAATTAACACCACAAATGACTTGAGAACTGGATGGTAACCATAAACTCAAGCACAGATTCTCCAGATTCTCATTTTGTTTGGGGAGAGAGGTGGAAAGAGAAAATGATAGACAGATAACGAAAATGATTTTCATTACATATGATACCCATCATAGCCACAAGGGAAGGGGTGGGTTTAAAGACATTTTCCAAGTATCACATCAACATTAAATGACAAATTGAACAACCAAAGCAGATAAATCTAAACATCTAAAGTTGATTTTTGGATGCAAACATTTTATAGGTAAGCAAAATTAAGCAGGGAACTACAAACACGGTTAATTAAAATAATTTTCCTTAAAGATACAGAAGGCTAGCTGCATTACAGAAACAATTTAAAACCATCTGAGACCAACCTTGACATTGCTAACAATGGATTGGGCATCAGGTACTGGTGGCTGCAGTGAGTATTCTGCAAGGAGAGGCAACAGAGACTGCACGAATGTTGCTCTTTCTTCTTGTGCAGCCTAGAAAACAAAATGGTGAACCTCAGAGTTTGTTTAAGTTTCAAATTTAAAAATATGAAAAGGAAAAATTTAAAATATTGAATGTTATAACAACATGGCATCAAACTTGCATTAACATTTAATAGTTTATTACAATAAGTATCTTACATAACTTAAAAAAGAAAAGAGAATTATCTTCCAGAGTTAATAATGAATGTTCAACTTCAATAGGGTGTCAATCTGAGTGAGCACAATAAGGGACATATGCTCCATTTAAATCAAAGCATTGGCGGACACATATGGTCATCAAAATGCGAACTTAATAATAACATGGATAACAAAATTGAGTATGTAGTTGGCTATATTAACTATGAAATAATTTTCAATAAAAAAATAAAGAAATTGGAAAATTGTTTCATAAAATTTCCAATAAGACACATGCAAGATCAATCTACTTGATATATGCCAGAAAAATCAATAAACCAAACAGCAAATGGACCTGCAGTTGGTATGTGAGATGTATGTTTTCTTCAATTATGTCTTGTCTATACGAAAGAGCTTTTGATGCAGCATCAACAAGGTCTTGTTGTTGTTGATCAAAGGCCTAGTAGCATGAAGTCCAAAAGAACTTAAATTTACCCTCTCAACAAACATAAGAAAGACAAAAAAAAAAGAAGAAAAGAGAGTGGTGGCCTGGTAGGCAAATGAAGGAGTGCTAGATAAAGGCCTGCTTACCAGACGCATGTAAGCAATGCGCTTTTCAAGAACATATTTTTCGTTGCGTATTTGTGCCTCCTATCAAAAAATATGTATCATTAGTCACTTCAATTCACAGAGAATATGGTGAAAAAAGAGATGACTAAAAGGAATCAAGCCTATGTCATGCAAAATCATGAAAACACATTTTACCTTAATGGAATATTCAGAAAGATGTTTGCGTAACTGCATAATATTTTCTTCATGTTCCCGAATCTTAAGAATAAGGTCCTAGCAGAAAATAGAATTAGCTCATTAAAATGAAGAACTTAAAAAGGGAAAAATACATATTTTAGAATCATATGAGAATACCTGCTTCCATAGGCTGTTAGGATTATTTACTTCAGCCATTGGCATCAGGCTCTGTCCAAATAAATTAAACCATGGATCATATTCTCCATCTATTTGGTACCTAACAGAAAAATGTAATGTTGTCTTAAGTCGTGCATACCCTTCGTTAACATTCCTTCAGAACAGAACAAGATGCAATATTTATATAATCATAAATTCCTATTTGATGTGAGATACCTGGTTGGTGGAAATGATGTTGTAGATGGTGAAGATAACTGAGAGGGGCCTGGAGTAACGTCATGTGCTTGCCCACCAGAAAGTACCTTTAATGTTCCATTATTCTTGCTGCTCTCAGATTGGATGTCTGAACGGCTTTGCATTGAGGCATCTTCAACATTTGGCTTCAGATCTCCGCGGAGAACCAGTGTACTTGACAGATCAACAGCAGAAGTATTGCCCATACTCTTGATTCTATCTTCTAGATTATTAACAGAGGGAACCGATTGATGAACTTCATAAGGTGCATGAAGACTCTCTTTCCATGGATCACCATGAGGTCTTCGACCAATTGATTCCGCTAACTTCTGCCAAATTTCATGATGACAGAAAAAAACACGAAAATAATACATCCGGGTTATCCGATAAAACAAATCTACTTCCAAAAGACAAACACAAATGACAACAGAAACAGGAAAAACAGGCAAATGATAATGCAGCCTAAACACGATCATCCTTCAACTAATTTCTTTCTTAGCACAAGCAGTCACAAGCAGTCAGCAAGAAGCACTTACATATTTTTCGAGTTCCTGACTCCTCGTGAAAAGTTCAGTCTTCAATCGATTGTTCTCTTCTACCTGTCAACCGAAGTAACAAAACAAAGTTTCAGCAAATCAAATCAAATCAAAGCTTATAAAGCTGTATTCTTTCATTCCCTATCTATTTCTCACGAGTAAAAATTCTAACAAAGGAAGTGACAAAAACACAACAAGATTTCGCAAGCTTAGTTCGAAAGGAAAGTGCATTGAGAATGTGAAATTGAAAATCTTAAAAAGGAGGAGGGAAAGAGAGAAGATAGATAGATACCTGTTGTTTGATGGTGGCCTCGGCGGCTTCGACAGCTTTCATAACCTGAAACAAGCTGTCGTTGTTACTATTGCTGGAATCATTATCTTTATCGTTCAGCGCTAATCCCGAAAACTTATCCGATAAATTTCCACCATGACCGTTCTCCATGTCTCTTGCAAGCAAGAGCAAGCTCACAATTCCAATTCAATTCATAACTACGACGACTGCTCTATTATTCTAACATGTCTCTGGATTAATGTAAGGAATATAAAAAAATAAAATCTGTCTGTAGTTTGCTTTACAGAAATTTAAAATTGAATAAAAATGAAACCCTAAAAGAATAATACAGAGAGGAGCGAGTGGTAGTATGTAAATTGTATGTATGTACGGAATCAATTGATCGAGTGTGCGTGTAAATTAAGACGTATGTACGTAATCAATTGACCGAGTGTGCGTGTAAATTAAGACATGAGTAATTATGATGACAGAGGAAGAATGACTTTCTTTCTTTTTTTTCTTTTTTTTATTTTTCGTGCTCAAAGCAGCGCGTGCCCTGGTCGTCCTGGGGTCGCGTCCTTCCACCAATCTAACTTCTTCCCCTCTCTTTTTCTCTTAATTATTATTTTAAAAAAATGTAATTAATTTTTTATTCTTTATTTTAACGTTTTTAATTACATTTCCCCTTAAATTTTGGTTTAATTACGCTTTGTTGGCGCGATTTTTTTTTTTCCTTCAACCGATGATGAAATCAATTTTTAGCCTTCGTGTGACGCTTTGATTTGTTGAGGCTGTCTCACCCGTAAAATAAAGTAAGTTTAGATTGCTGACGTTGATAATTGAATTTTATATTTTTAAAGAAAAAAATTCTCAAAATTTAAATAAACATAGTCTCTTTTTTATATTTTTGTTATTTTAGTAATTAAATTTTGAGCATCTATGTTATCCTTTTATTTGATTAATATTGGTTCAATTTTTTCAACAAGCATCATGGTATTGATACTATGTAATACTTGTGACTTTTTAATATTATATCTATGAACTCCTTTAAGTATCAAATTAATGGTAGAATTTTTTTTATCATCTTATCTTTTGTGAATAAAAAAATTGTTACCCTTTATTAGGATTTTCAATTCTTTCTTTCTTACTTTAGTGGTTAAATTCGTGTCGTTTGAAAAATAAAATACTGTAAATTAAAAATATTGGTTTCCTATAAGTTCTCAAATATTTAAGTGGAAGGTTATGTGAATTCTTAATTCTTGGATTTAAAAAATTTTTTTAGTTATGTGGATCCTTATATATTTAAATGTAAATTACAAAAATTTTTAATTCTCACAATTTAAAAAAAAATCTTTCATTTTATGTGAATCTTTATATGTTTAGATGTAAATTTAAAAATTGTTACGTGTAAGCAAAGGTAGTAATTTAGATTATCGTGTCATATTTATGTTGAGTTGTAATCATATTATATTAAATAAAAGTCAATTCAAATTCAACTCATTTAATAATTATTTTAAAAATTAAAAATTTTAACTTAATATAATTAATAAATAGTTAAATAGGCTGTAATAATATCACTTATTTAATATATTTTTGTGTATATTATAATATATTTTTATAATACTTATGATATAATATAAAAAAAATACTAATTAATTTTATTATAAATATAATTAAATATATTTTAAAATATGTTAAATATAACTAAATTATTTAAAAAATATAAAATAAGTTATTAAATTATAAATACATTAATACATTATAATTACTTAAATAATAAATCGCATCATAAGCGAATTTATATGTTAAGAACTCTAAATTTAGATTTGATATGATTATTTATCATATCGTATTATATTTATTTATTTAATAATTATATTATTTTATACCTATTCAAAATTGTAAATTTATATTGACTTTGTATTAGTTAACTTGATGGTGTCAAAAATTATTTCCCTTGTGTGTAAGTACATAATATTCTTTTGTTACGAACTTGTATATGTTCATGGCCTCTGGCTCATTAGTAGTTTAATTTGTGGGCTTTGGCTTCAAAATTGAAAATTTGTATACTAATAGCCCTTAGACTTTCATAAATCGGCGTACATTACGATGGATTAAAATTATAATTTTTTTGTACTTCAAGTATGTTGTATTTAATTTTGAAGTAAAGCTGAAAAATATTTAATAAATATTAATTTTTAGTGGAAACGGGATTGTGGTCTTTAATTCAATTGAAAAGTTTTATCCCGCGAGTTATACGCATAATTGAAGATCAAGACCAAAACTATCGGTGACAAAGCAGAGAGCCTTGCTTTTCCGGGCTCGACAATTATGCACCTGTTTCACTTTTATTTTATTTTATAATTCCATATTCTGCATTTTTTAAATCCTTCTTCAATGGAAAGAATTAAGAAAGTAATATTCAAAAGTAATATTCAGAAATGAAAGACCCGAGGTTTTTATTAACAGATTGTTACTGTAATTTGCAGAACAGAATAACTATAAACTTATTTTATCACTTCCAGAATCAATTAGGAAACCACTGCTGAAGAATGTAACACAATAGTCAATAGTTCAGCCTTTTCTAGGCTCTTACCAGTCTTCCAAACGTTGAAATCTAAAGGAAAATAATCTGCATCACTCCAACATTTTGGCGATGCAATCGAGAAGGAACCTTGTATATCGCCTTGGGATCTGCATAAGGTCATTCCATGGTTTTCAATTCAGTCATCTGTCTTTCTACCCACCTCATTCTCTTCATTTTCTTCATCCTCATCATCGTCACTTAAATCAATCATTCCCCATCCAACAACACCTCAACAATCTTACTTTCCTCTATTTGCACAATATGCAATGCAGTATTGCTCTCAGGTCTCTCGTCTCTGTTGGTTGCTCTTGAGGGTTTGGAACAGAAGTATCTGGCGCTTTCTCTGCAACAATCCAAGAAGCCAATCGAAATACTTTTACGCAACAGAAAGTAAAAGAGAAATGATTGTTAACAAACTCCGACAAGAAAAGAAGCTACTTTTAAGGCAATTTAACAATTTCCTTTTCGTTTTCTCTTTCAAACTGATGCATAATGAACTTGAGACTATGAAAAAGATGACTATTTACCTGTTTTTGATAGGTGTTCCAACTTCAGCAAGGCAGCTTTAGTCTCTAATAGAAAAAACAAAGTAAAACGACATTAAGTTACTTGCAAACATAAACTTTAAAGAAAAGGTAAATTTTGGCATTGTGACACTCAATCTACACTGTCAGACAAAAGTATCGGAACTTGAGCGAGGATATTTAACAAGTCCAATTAACTGCCACTGTCCATAGATCCAATTTTAGATATCAACGTGGGGTGTATTTCAACAATTGATTTCAGTTCAATACTTATGGTCCATAAAAAGTAGAATCAGGAATGACGACAATAAAAAGGAGGCCACGAAAATCAAAATATTTGCACCTCCACCATTTCGTTAGATGTATATACTCTCTATGATCATCACTCTTGTATACATCAAACATGTCACTAAAACCTAACAAATATCTAGGAACACCGTTACCACAATTTGACGGTGGCATTATTTGGCCAATTGTTTCTCCAGCTAGTCAGCAACAATCATTGGTTATTAGTTTGAAAATACTAAAACAACTAGATTAGGTCAAAAGAAACAAAAATTAAGGAAGTGAGAACAAATAATTGGTACTAACCTAGAATAAAACAGAACATAAGAGCCCAGCCTGACAGAAAATCATGGCTTTGTCGGATTTTGTTGTCAAACAAGTAGATGCCAAGGTTCAAATAAGATGGACTTGAGCATACATTTGTGCAACCTACAAATAAAGATCTTACTTGTGTAATTTGCCAATTAATTATCTTTGCTTTCCTCCGAGAATACTTGCTCTGAACAAACAATTTTGCAGCTACCTAATAGAAATTCCAAGAAATCAATGATTTGAAAATGTAAAATAATAAAAAATGATTCTAGCCCCGGAATTCAATCGTATAAGATCACTAACAATAAATCTCATTGGATCAAATCACCTAGAGCATTACTACAATTGCAACTTACAACCTAGATTTATCTATCATGTGATCTTACTTCAACCATATTATGTTGGAATCATTGGATTCATTTTGAATGACATTCGAATTAAATTGGAAAGTTTTCAAGTGAATTAAAAAAACCAGTGTCTTTGTCTATATCACACAATATCCTATTATATCCAGTGGTGAGGAGAAAATGTCATCAAGAAAGCATCAATATGACCTAGGAAACAGATAATAATTCATAATCTTGGCACCGACAGAAACGTATCTGTGAACAAATGCCATATAGGTGTTTCTGCACGAGCTATGTGCAAGATTGTATAGATGATCGTCGAAAGATTTAAAAACCACAACATTTGAGGGCAAATTCATAGAAGGAAATGGTAAAAAAAAAAATGTTAATGATGCACCTCAGCTTCTCTACTAAGAGATACCAATGATGAACTGCCATTTGCTCCCACATCACAAATGGGAATCTCTGAAGCCCACTTGAGAATTGTTGTTAAAGAACCATCTTTTCCTTCTTTAAGTATCTGGGCAATCTTGAGGTGCAGCCTTCAATTCTACCTCATGTGCTATAATTTTTGGAACTTCATGCAAAAGCCGTTTGTGTTCGGCTGTAATCTGAAGCAGTTATCTTGTCTCCAAGTACTCAAATAGTGTAGAGGCTCAAAGAAATCAAGGATCCCATGGTGATTATAGCAGGTTTAGTTTTATTATACATTCTTATAGTAGCCTTTCATTAGTTATTTAAAAGTTGAACTACCATAACCATTTGCTGTTCCTAACACAAAAACATATAGCTAGGCATAATTGTAAGAATGAGAACTAAATAATGAGCCCAGTCCTCAACCTATGAACCAATAATTTTCCCAATAAGAACTTGTATAAACTGTAAAACGAAGCAATGCAAAACAAATAACTTGCATTGTATCACCAAAGAAAGATGAATTATCTGTAATATCAAGGGGCACTTCCTACACTTTCTTGTACACTTGCAAATGCCTTCTACAAAACTTCTCTGTAAGTTATAGATATCATGAAAGGATATTCTCTGTGCCATCCCTTTTTGTTGGCTCGATCAATGAGCTTTTGCAACAATGCAAGTTCTCTCATGAACCACTGAAACAAACAAACACAAAGCCGAAGGAGCTACAGTAAATCAGGCCAACTTGGGCTAACATCAATAAGAGACAAAAACCATTATACTAAATTTAGGCCAACACCTTGCGGGTCAAGATAGAATTACAAATATACCTGTCATACAAAACTATAAATAAGTTTGAGTACATGCACATTTCAATGTATTATAAATGAACAAGCCATAATTTTATCTAACCAATCATACCCTTGAAAGATAAGCATGTTAGAAGCTATAGAAATATCATGGTAGTTTAGATTTCTACCACACTAATATTGATAAAAAAGTTCAAAATACAAAAGAAAAAGAAAAGAGTTGGCCTCTCAGCAGAAACATTTCAACATGCAGAACATACATAAAGAGATGGAAGTAAGGTAAATAGCTACTCGGCAAAGGTTAAGCTTTGTTTGGCCGAACTACATCGTCCCCTTTTTTTTTTCATAATTTTATAGAAGTAGAGGTTTACAGAAGGTGAATAGTCCACCAACTCCAGAACACTCAAGGAATTCATAATTAGAAAGGGAGCAACTCCAGATAGTTTCTATTTAGCTTATAAGGACTGAACTGATCCAAAAAACCTTTACTATCCATATCAAAGACTGAGCCAAACTATAGAAAATCAACCTAAAAGTTAGCTAAAACATGAAGTACATGCATGTTTTGTTATATCCTTATATAGAATTAGAACCTTTTCTTCAAGTTCCCCGTCAAAGGTTTAAAAAGTAGTAAAGAAAAATTTATCAGAGAAAACTGATAAAAATAAAGAGCTGTAGGAAAACCAAAACATTAATTGACAATTAAGCTTTGTCCATGCTAAATCTATAAGTGCAAAATACTTTTTAAATGGCAGCTCAGCCAGTTATACATAATTCCATCAAATGCAAAAAATACCGACGGGTAATTGAATATTAGTGGATACTAAACACATTATATATTCTAACCGGTATGAGACATAAAAGACAATTTCTAGAACAGAAAGGCAGACATTTAATGTCATGTTTTAAATAAATTTTCTACAAACAAATATTATACCTAGAATAAAATCTATTTTTGTTAAATAAGGAAAAAATGTTTATCGTTAAGGCCTCACCTGAATGACACAAACTAGGCTAGGCCTCACAAGCCTTTTCTATCATAAAGGTCAATCTATCATCAATCAAAGCCTTTAATAATGAGATCCTTACAAACATTATAATCTTGGGAATCCAAAAGAAAAAATATGGATTCCCCTCAAATAAGCTTTTATACACTCGAGAATCATCTTATGGATCAGAATTCTTACATTTATATGCAGCCTCGCATTACCAAAGTCAGCACCAAGTTAAATTCTGTTAATATCATTAGAGAGCATTCCTTCTTGTTCATTGCTCAGCTTCCAAACTTGTATCTATTTATCCAAATCCATAACTGCATATGTATGACAAAGGCAACTAGAACATGCACTTGTTTTCACACTCCATATAAAGAAGGTAACTCACAGAAGTTTAAATCAATCTTTCATAAATCTTAAAAGGCAGCAATTGATCTTTTATTTGTGTGAAAAAATGTCTAAACTAGGGACAATCTTGACATCCGTATAAGCACTTCGAGGGACACTTTTAACATCCATATAAGCACCGTCATAATCAAACAATTTCACAAAGAAGCAAATGAACATCCCAAACAACCAAGGTACTCACAGACTTTTTTGTTTATTTCACGACCATAAGCTCTCTGCTAGTCATTAAAGTATAGGGTGTCACTATAACTATGGAGCAAAAGTTTTGTCAACATAAGGAATCTGACCATTGAAAGAGTTAAGTAGAACAACTTTATAAATCCTTATGCAAGATAAGATGCGTAAAACTTACAGTCAGCCTCTGAAACAGACTATCTTTCACTCTCTAGCACAAATCTTCATTCTTGCTACAACCAATACAATACAGCTGAGAAAGCCGACAAACCATATCCATAATTTAATCAATATTTATTTATTTGTTTACCTTTTTGGTGATGGTAAAACTAAAAATAAAGACAAAACACTGTTATGGATTTAGACATCTAATTTTAATAACTTCTTCTCTCATCAAAATTTTCAAAAAGCGAAAACAAGTTTTCGACTTGAAGTTTTCTAATCTGGTTACATATCGCACATGACCAAAAGTAATTGATCAAATGCATTTTAAAATTATGGACTAAGACTTTCTCTTCCATGTTTACAGAATTTGATCAATCTTGTCAACTTTTTACCATACTAAATTGCTAGATGTTCCCAGTTCCCATTATTAGTTACGCAAGCAGCAAAAAATTATTAGGAAATAGAGAACAAATTAGCTCCCTAACACGGAAGGAAGACTTTCTAAGGGAATTGACCCATTCGCTGAAATTTATCTGCCAACTGATATAAATGCTGAGTGTTCTAATGCAGAACAAGCTCTTAATTATTGATATATATTTCAAATAGCTAAGTTGCTTATACCAAAAGAAGTCGTCTAGCATGAAAACAAGCATGCTCATCGGCATACTCATTTCTATTTCTGAACAATGTCCAACTATTCGCAGATAATGGTATATAATATTTGTAAAAAGATCCGACATGTTATGAAGAGCATCTTGGTATTTTTATTTTAATTTTCATTTTTTTACTCCTTGAAAATGCAAAAATTTCACAAGATGAAGAAAACAAATTAATTAAACTTGGATAATTTCCATCACAAGCAAATAGGAACATTTCCAAATTAATTAAACTTGGATAAGTTCCATCACAAGCAAATAGGAGCATTTCCTGTCTCACCATGAATATGTGAAATCACTGTCCTAATCTAACTAGATAAAAGCATTTAAGAGGTAATATTACAGGTGAATGAGATAGTAATAGTACAGGGGCACAGGGGATACATATTTTCCAAGCAAACCTTAAAACCTTAAAAGCATGCTTTTATATTAAAGATCTAAAAGTCGGAATTATTGTTGGCTAGCAGCATTTTGTCTTAACAAATCTACACCATTCAATAAACTAAAAATAAATTAGCTACAGTGCCATATATGCTGATTACCATGGAGAAATTATCATATGAAAGAGTGGAGATTTGAATATCTTTTACAAAATTTGAAACTTGAAGAAGTAGTTCTGTACTTGTATCGTCACTTCCATATACCTGTTTTGTACCTAGACAATAGACAATGAAACCATTTTATGTCAACTATCTAAGATAACAAAGAATTATGGGCTTACTAGCACAAGCTGTCACATTCAATAAAAATGTAAACATAAATAAAGCACAAATTAATAGCTTGGGATTAAATACTTGCAAAGGACCTCTTATAGTGGTGCACAAAAAGGAAACAAGGAAGCAGGGGAGGAATTGTTCATCAATGGCATAATTACGACCAATAACAATGGCATGACAACAAAGGTCATTAAGAAGAACATAATGGTGACTATAGATTAACTTTTGCTACAAGTAGTAATGATTTAAATCTTATGGAGATGTGCGTCATAAAATGTTTTCCGGTCATCAAAGGAAAATTTAAATTTCAAGCCCTGAGGTTTAAAGCATTAACAAAAAATAGAAGCAGAAAAGCTTATACTGTTTTGAGCTCAGCATATTAGCAAATACAAAAATGGAACTATTAATTGCCGCCCTAAACAGAAAAGAGCATGAGCCCTGTTGCTTATATTTGGTCCAGCTAAGCCTATACTTGTCAATGGTTTTATTCGTTACTTTACATCCTTCAATGCATTGATTCTTCGGTTTTGACAATCCCTCCCTCCCAATGTTTAATCAATAAATTATATCATTCTACTAACTACAATCTACAGAATGATTAAATGAATTATAAAACTTGAAAAAAAAAATGGACTGAATTCCCAATTTATAGATCAGATTTACAGCCTCCATACATCAGACACCATTAAAAATCAGAAAAAGAGTAATATGAAAACAACTGATTACAATGTAACATAAAATTATCTGTAACTTGCAGATGCTGGTGAGAGTTATTCTGAAGGTGATCATTCCGGTCGGATTTGATCCTTTCGAAGCTTCCAGCTACTTTTGTTCAAATGTTTCAGGATCCTTGAGAAGATCCTGAACCAAACTTCTTTTTTAAGGAGACAAGCTAAACGTTATCAGGATTTACCGCAGCGCAGCAAAACGGCTTTTGGCAGTATCGGTCACTTTTTTCTTTGGAGGAGGTTTTCTACCTTTTCGTTTTTCACTGCCGGCTAAATTATTCTCCTCCTCGGAACAATATAAAAGAATCATCAGCGGATTCGAAATGATTCTCGGCATAGTGGTCTTCCAACAGATCATAGATTTTATTTCGGCTAATCGAATACTTCCCAAAAAAGATAATACAGCCTCTCACCACAAACAATCTTCTTCTTCGCCGAGTCAAGGAGATTATTCTCCTCAGCATACTTATTTATCATGTCGGCAGCATCATATCGTGAGATCTGTTCAGTGATATCTTTACCAATTGATTGAAGCAATTCTACCAGCTGTTTCGACCCCCCAACCAACAAATTCTACTTTCTTCGACTTGGCCTTCCTTTGCAGACCACTTACCCGAGGCGGACATAGCTGTTCATCAATATACTCTTCCGCCAACAAAAGGATTCCCCTTCCCCTTCTACTTTCCCACCATATCAACAAATCAAATTTAACTCACAACATATGCATACAACTTTAAAATCTTCAATTCAGCATACAAAAATGAACCAGTTCCATCAAAAGATGATGAGTCAGCAACAGCCTAGATATAGAACAGAATTAAGAAAAAAGAAAAAAAAACCCTTCGAAAAGCGTGAGTATGGTAATCAAATTCATAAGTCAGCAATGATATTGAAACAATTAACATGTTACAGTCGGCGACCCCATATGGGATATGTTTTTGTTTGAAAAATTTCTGTTACGGTTGGAAGCTGAGGTTCAAAAGAGGAGACTATCACATCTCATATTGTTATAATGAGTGAATCAAGATTATAATTTATGTAATTTGAATTCTATGTGTTTTGGGTTTATTATGAGTTAGCATAAACCGAAGTACCACTGTTAATGTGTTTACTATTCACATTGCACGTTCTGGACATTTTGCAATTTCAAACGAGATGATCATCCGTACGAGGGAGTTTTTTCTTTCGTATTGGCATATCCAATTCTATAACTTACACATTAAGATAAAGAAATGAATGACATATCCAGTCCAACTAGACAACTGTAATGAGAGATGCAGGATTGAACGGATATAAATTTCACACTGCAAAAGAGGAAGGAAACAACAAATAAAGACTTGGGCAAAACTTGTTATTTGTGCTTCTGTATCACCAGTACATTGGCCTTTCCATACTGTAATGAAAATTGAAATCAAAACAACAGTTGGCAAACTGGCCATCTTCAGCTACATGGAAACCTCCTGACAATGTGGGAATTAAGGTCCATGTTTGAGGATTTTTCTTTTCTTTTTTCCACATCAATATTTACATTCTGTAGCTATTGTCCTACTCTTGATGCTGGTCTCACCAGAAACCTAATTATAATAGTAGTTTTCCTGGTTTGCTCTTCTCGATTAGGAAAAGAGTTTCAGCCTTCTCCGGCAGCTCTGACTTAGAAGACCTGCATTGACAGACATAATTTTAGGTCTCCGTAGATGTCATTTTGTTATTTGTCAATTGAAAGTTGTAGATTTGATGCCAAGTACTCTAAATAATCAAATTACAGATACTAATACTAAAAAGCGACGATCAAAGTTGAATGCAGATCATAGTGGAGCACATGATCAAGTAAAATTAGTGCCAATTGCTTTGAATACGTTAATTCTTAAATGTCATTAAAAAATATTTCCCCTTTCACATTGAGCAGTACTTGGGCCATAGAATAGCATGAATTGAAGTCTTTTCACTCTAAAAGATAGTATCAGTTCTTGCTTGTATATAAGGACAAGAGAAAAAGATAAGTTTAAAATAAGAAGTATAGATCCTTAACTAGAATTTACCAATTTAGTTTTCATTTCAAAGTGTTTGAAAGATTCTTTGACCACTCGTAGACTTTTGAAGTCGTGAAGAAGAGAAATAGAAAGAAGCTCCTAACCTTGTTATATTCTCAGGGAACGAAGTCAAAATTCTGCTTACAATCTACTTTATCTGCTTCATGACTAACAGCAATATTGCTTTTAGTCCAAAATCTGAAATTCACTGGTTCTTTATTGATAACCAATAATATATCAAGTAGTTCATCACTAAAATCCCTAAGATTCACAGCACATACCTTGCAACTAACAGGCTACACACTCATCAAGCTAAATTTTCTTTTACACCAACAATTTTGGTCACATTTTATATTCAACAATTATTTCCACAAATAATTAATAACTAATAAGAGGTCTATGTCATATGCACAAGAAATGATGGGTGTGAGTTGGTTTTCAATTCCAATTGCATGTTAATGGTCTAAACCAGTAATCTGTTGATTAGGTATCTTGCTAAAGTCGTCCTTAGAGAACTTCAGAAAATTTGTGGAAATAATTCTCTTCCCAAAATTTAAAAGAAAAATCTAATATGCAGGAAGGTTTGAGAATAGTCTATATAACATTAAAAAATATAGCTGCAGATGTTTACCATGAACTGACATTTTGAATCTCTAAACAATCTCCCCCAGCAACATCCTTGAGCAAAAGGAAGCTTGGCATATGGGTAATGGCTTCAAATACTATTGACTGAGCCTCATGTATTAGAAGATATCTTGCAATTTTTTTCACGGGATTATATAAAATCAAAGTCTGTCTTTTATAGAACATCAAAACATATCCGTTGTCAAAGTATTTTAAGGGTCGACAGAGACCGAGTGTGCAGTTGTCAACTGTAAACTGTTTAGTCCAAGAATCCTGGACACCATAATCCTTCATCACCCAAATGTCAAAATGAGTAAAATAAGTAGCATCACATATAGAAAGACAACCTCCTAACACCCCCAAATTCATGTTGTATAAATTGTCCTTTTTCTTTTGGTTCTCATCAAAGTGAGGAGGAGCAGGAACCACACAGAAGCTCTCAGCCTCGAAGTCAAAACCGACTATAAAATCAGAACTGTGGTCGTCAGTTTCATCACAAACCCAATGAATAACTCCATTTAAATAGGTCGGGAAAAGACCTGCAATAGGTGACCAAGGTGCATTTCCAACTTTTCGCCATGATACAGACCCAACCGTGTATACCTCAGTAGTTCTACTCAAGAAATTGTTAAAGACCAAGCGTACAACCTTGTACTGCTTACTTTTCGAACTGTACCCAAATCCGGAAATAACCATCTTTAATGTGTTGTCATTATTTTCGGGTTTTGGAATGGAAAAATACTCCCCAGTAATAGGGTTGCATATAATGCAAGGATTTTTGAGAAATGGTTTGCGTAGACAGAGAAAGCCATTGCATGAATTCACAATCTCGTACTCACGTCCTCTTGTCTTACATGTCTTGTCCTTGAGTTTGGGAATACGTTTAGGGAGGTAAAACCGGGTATTAATCTTTGTCCCTCGTCGTCTATTAATGGAGCTATTACCAGCCTGATAATAATGGAAATTTTCAAAGTCAATCCAATGAAGGGTTCTTGAGATACATGTCGAATAATCAGTTCGAAGGAAAAGCTCAAAATTTGCTCTATTCAAATGCAGTTTTGCAAAATCGGGGTCTGAAATTAGAATGCGCCAGGTTTTACATACACACCTTGAAATCGGAATCGCCTTTAGAGGGAGTCTTGAAAGAATATCAATGACGACATGGCTTGGCAAATCCGTTATGGTTGCATAATATGCTGCCTTTGCAAAGTGCTGCTGTTCGTAATGATCTCCATGGTTGCCGCTTTGATGGGTTTGGGGTGCTGACGATGATTTAAGAGATTTTCTTCCCCTTGAAAATCGATTCCTTGAGAGATAATGGAAGAAAAAAGTCATTTTCTGAGCCAGCGCTTGTGAATCTTGGATGATGATAATCCTTACAATTCACTCTCTTCCTCTTCGACTCACTTTTAGGCACTACTCCGCATTATTGTGTTTTGTATATTCAGAAACACATGAAAGGGCTAAAAAAGCATAGATGAAACTGGCATGCACGAAAGGAAATTAAGAATTGATGAGATGAAAACGAGGAATATGAAGCATGAAGGCGCAAATCCAACGAGGGCAAAGCGAGAAAATAGGAAAGCGGATTGCAACAGAATCGCTAGTTGGGCAAGAAAGGGGCAATTGGCTTTTGTATAGGTGGTACTGAATATTGTATTAGACGTATATTTTAGAAAAATACAATAATTTAATATATGATAGATTACATCAAACTTAAATCTATTCCATGCCGCAGAACAATTATACAAAAAATTTTACTGTAATATCACAGAATTAAATAAAAAATAATATAATAAAATTTTATATTAAATAAAAAAATATATTTTAAAATTTATAAAAATAAATATTATATATTCTATTAAATATATTTTTTAAAATAAAAATAATAATTTAAGGATGCTTATTTTTTAAAAAAATTAATAAAAATAAATTTTAACAAATAAGCTATTGTTTGAAATGTACAATTCAATTTGATTTGAAATTTTTTATAAAATTATTAAAAAAATTAATTTTAAAAATCAGAAGAACTATAAATAACATTGGCTCCAATTTATTAAATTTATTAAATTTTTGATATTTTTGTTTAAATATCCATAATTATATTGTAATTAATAAATATAATTAATAAAATATATTACATTTGGTTTTTAAATTTAAAATTTAATATATATTTTTAAAATTTCGAAATTTGCTCAATTTTTTAAATTTAAAAATTAAAAACCAACCCATTATTGTTGAAATTAGAATTGAATCGGACCGAAATGCGATTCTCGTTGCAGCTGCTACAAGGAAAGACAAACATGACATTAGCGGATGATGAATCGAAATCGGGTCAAATTCGGGTTTGCAATTCTCGTTTCAGCTCCCACCAAAAAAAAAAAAAAAAAAAGAGAAGCCAGCCAAACATGGCACTAGTGAATGATGAACTCATGAACATACGTGTAATAAATAATTTTAAAAATATATTAATTTTATTTTAGTCTTATTACACCTCAAATTTTCTCAAATTCTTTTGGAAGGAATCAATAATTACTAATTTCATTTTAGCAATTGAAAGTAATCAATTGCTAAATGTACTCGTAGAACAGTTGGTATGTGGCCCGGAAAAGTGCCGAGCAGAGAAGACATTTTTTTTTCTTAAGAAAAAAATTCAAAAAAAAAAAAGGTACAAGTATATATCCTTAACTTGATAACTGATGAATATATTACATAAATTTATTGAAAAATTCATCACATCCTTGTACCGTTCTACTAATCGTCATAAAAGGCCACTGAAGACAGCTGTGGGAGCACTCCTGAATATGTTCTTTTAAAATAATAAAATGAAAAACATTAGGATTGGCCTTGTTTTCATGGCATTTGAAGTATTGTGCGGTCAAAGCTAAGCTGTACGATAGTCTAACAAGAACATTTCTAAATGGAACAATATTTACGAAAAATCACATTCACATCAATGAAACATGGTAATTACAAGAGGCAATTTCCATATGCATGTCTGTAACAGTAAAAATTGAATACATGAAAAGACAATCTGAGGAGATAACGCTACAAAACTTCCTGATCAATGAGGGAAAAGATTCAATCATTGGCAGATATCTAAATAGACAGGCTTTATGGGGGAAAAGAGGTAAGCATGCGCAAATTCACAGGTGTAACTTGCATCAACAGCAGAGAATGCCATGATAAAAGACTTTTTGAGCCTCGAATGCCTGTCTCAAATATTGCTGCCAAGTAAATGGAAATGTTTCTGAAAGCAGAATCAACCATCAGACCATGTATGTCATTCCAACTTGCATGAGATTTGAGTGGGGGACACTGAGATTGGCAATCCCTCTCCTGCAATTCTTTCTTAAGAAAGCATAAAAGTAATTTATGACTAGCTTCTTAATAAACCAGGAATCCTTCCGTGCCCTAATATCTCCATGACCAAGAAGATAAACAACCCCAGACTCTTTAGCTTTCCGAATAAAAGACAGCTCCCTTTCCAGACTATGTTCTGGATCAGAAACTGCAGAGTCAGCAGGCAGTTCAGGCTTCACCTCTTCAGAGGTGCTTGGTTCTGAAATGGGTTCACTTCTTCCGTTGAATTCAGCCAGGAGAGGAACACCAAGTGAGTAGACACTTCCATTAGGTGCTATGAGAACTCTTGAGGAAGATAAATCATCCCCAGAGTCCGCATCATCATCCCCATCACTCTCCAATGACCGCTCCTGGGCTTCCCGACGAATGAATTTCTCAAGGCTCTCAATTAGCAGCTGCTCAAATGTCTGGTGATTTTCTTTGCGAACATCCTTGTAGCCATACCTGTTAAATGTAGTAAAATTCAGTTTTAAGGCAACCTTGCCCAACCAAGAAAGGGCAAAAATGGGTTAATGTTCAAAAAAGGGTAAAACACTATGTTTGACATGAAAATAATGTTATATGACTCAGGTGCTCACTTGGTCCAACTAATAAACTTAAAAGAGAATTACCAAAATATCTAGGAGGAAGGAAACAAATCAACAGCAGAATTAACTATTCAATATACAACAGCAAATTCATTTCGAAGGATCGTTAAAAAATTTGTTACTCCAGCTGAGATAAGGTCATGGAATTTAAAGCTATCTGTAGGCTTAAATGATGGACCACACTTGTTCAAACAGTAACAGCTCACAACTTGCAGCAAAATATACACGTACCTAGCAATACATCGAAATATGTGGTAGCTTTTGGGGCAGACTCGCCGGAAGAGGAACCTTTCACTCTGAGGTACTACAGGAACTGGAACATACTTTATACACACAAATATAATCATGGAGTGGATTGCTGGAAGAGTGGTGAGAAAATGTCCAAAAATTGCTGGTATTCCCTTCACCAGCTCGTTATAGAGCAAACCAATTCCTGGAGCTCTAATTGTCCCAAGGTTGCAACCTAATTCCCGCATCAAATCCATAGACAGTTTTTGCTTAACTTCAGTTTCATACTTAAGCTTGCTTCCATAATTCCAAATGTACATTATAAAAAACATAATTATGGCAAAAACCAATATTATCCAACTTCCATCTCCCACACTCCACAAAACTGATGAGAAAAAAGTCAATTCCATCCCCAGGAAAACAACCACAAAACTCAGCACAATAATTATGTTTATCTGCCATATAAGAAGCATAACAATTGTCACCAAAACTGTGGTCATCATCATGACTCCCAGCTCAGCAATACCTGTTAAAAATAATGAACATCATCAAGATATATCATATTGTATACATAACAAGAAAAATAACAATATTAAGATCCACTCATGCATTCAGTTTAGTTATAAGGTGTAGCACAACTTGTCCATCATTTATGTGTACCACAAATATGAGTAATGATTTGGACAAACTTGCCAAACAGAACAATCTGTTTACTGAGCCCAAAAAACAGGGTCATCGACTCATCCTGGCAGCTAATCAACTACCATGACAGAGGATAAGCATCTAATCATCAGCATAAAGTTCAAAACGTAGGAAACATTTTTGTAATAGTTTCACATCAAATGACAAGTTTGTACCTTGAAATTCTATAGGATTCAAAACAAGAGTAGTACTGCAATCCCTTGGTATAAAAAGGCCATGAGAATTTGTTGAAAGTTGGACCAATTTCAATATCATTTAATGTAAGGCAGATTGGTAACTCTAGCATCATCTGCGAGGATAGGTCAGGAAAAAGGATAGGCTTCCTTTGAAATTGTGGTGATGCTACTGTGCTTTGAAAACAAAATTCAAAAATTGTTTGGTAACACCAACTTTTAGTGAGACCCACTCATTCTTCTATTGATAGGTAACATCTAGTGCTTCCATCTCAAAGCAGTTGTGGCTTAAAAGCCACTACACCTCCATAACAAACGAAGCCATAGTGTATTTTGCAAATGTTCCATGAACAGAAAACACCATTTGGACCATCCACTTCACCTAATCCAAAAGTAAAGTAGTACATCAACAGTTCAAAGTATTCCTCAAGAACCCACATTAACGCAAACAGTTTGTAATTAGTAGAAGCCAGGATTTGCAAGTAACTGATGTAACACAAAGTGCAAGCAAAAATTCAAACAAGGAAAGAAATTAGTATTACCATATGCATTTCCCATCTCGGTAATGGAGATAGAGCAGACAAACACCAGGCACATGACCAACAAAAACCAATTAATGACTGGGATATAAATCTGACCCATGAATTTTCGTGAGGTATGGATGATTTTAAGACGAGGGAAACAACCAAGAGCAGTTGATTGCTTTATACATGAAAATGTTGCAGTTGTCATTGCCCGACTGGCAATCAGTGCAGCAATGTTAGCAATGAGGAGGACAGGCCAGAAAGCACCACCTGAAGCCAAGGAAGGATTGCTTAACACTTAAAAGTCTCTTGTTTTGATGATATAACAGCAAATGCAATACATCTCTACATCACAGATAATACCTACGGTTCCATAAAACACATTTAAAATAGATGCTACAAACTGCAAAAAAGGTCCATTTTCAAAGCATGAATGTGCTTCCCTGATTGACGGACATAACAAGTGAACCTTACTTGGAATTGACCAAAAGAAAGCTTGTTCTGCTCCAGCATGGTTATGCATAAGGTAAGCTGCTTGACCCAGATAACCCAACAGAAGACAAGGCAAAACGAGAAACACAAATGTAAGCTGCAAACAACAACTAACAGATGCATCAGAGTTGTAGCAATCAGAATGCCAACAAATAGAGAAGAGAATCATCAGAAGTGCTGAAATACACATATCAAGGGAACACCAAATAGAAAAGAGAATATGCAAAAATGCTGAAATATAAACAGAAATGGGTAATAATGCTTAATCCAGCTATTTTCTAGCATCATTACCTGAACTGACCGCACTGAAAAGTAGCAAAGATCTGCAAACATTGCCTCAGAACCTAAAGGGGAAAAAACGATGGTATAAGGTTCATATTTTCAATGGTGAATGTCAGATTCAAATATTGTGCTTAAAAAATTGCGAATACTCCTCATAATAGAATTGATTATTCATGAGTTCCGTTAGTGTTCATTGCTGTTAATATACAAGCGAATAAAAAGCAATTAATAAGCAGAAAATATTGCAATATCAGGGTCAGATGCCCTTTGACATAACACATGCACAAGTTACAAATAGAAAAGCTCAACTTTCGCACAAAATGTATGACCAATATATAGCTGGAGACTGTAGCAAGACTGCAGGGTAGACCACCCAAACATAAGATTGTTCCAAATTTCATTTGTTTATATTCAAACTATGTTCTAACTTGACATAGGGGCCCAGAAAATTTCAATCTTGGTGTTCCAGTCTTAGAGTATGAACTTATGTCTGAGCAGGCTAACCTCTGATAGTTTGTGCTAGGAGACCTAACTTATCTGTTCGTTGAAGCATTAAACAATCCTCAACAACAAAAGAGAAACATTAATTCAGAATAATTATCACTAATATAAACAGACACAAATGTTCCCTTTAAATAAGTTTCCTATAAAGTTATCATTACAAACAGGTCCTTGGACATTAAGCCAAGCAACAAGAATGAAAAAGTATACACTTCTTTCTGGCTCAGATGCTAGAACCAGTGATTGCATTTTGGTTTTTAAGGTTATCGTGGGAAATCCCCATAAAAATATGAAATCAAATGAAATCACATAGTAGAACTGCTACATCATATAAAATTCACTTAAGTTTGAAATTACAATGACTTGTGTTTAATGTAATCCAATTAAAAAAGCCTCTTAGGTAATAAAATATTTCTCAGCACAAATCTTCAGGAGAGAAAACTTTTCTAGAATATGATGTGTTATTCCTATCATATGGGTCCTAAACTACTATTAACTAGGCTCTAACTGTTGGGATGTGTGTGCGCATCATTAAGATAAAGGAAATCAACATATCAATTTAAAACATAGGTATAAGACAAAACATAGCAAGTATTTTCATATTCCCAGCTGAGTATTTCTAGATTGGTATGTTACCTGTTGCACAAAGAATACAGCCCCCAAGGGCATACCAGGCCTTAGTTGAGTTCCTCTTGAAGAAGTAATAGATGTGAACAGGATTAAATGCCCTCAAGACACTGCTGTCATATTTGACAAGGTTGTAAACTCCAATGCTAGCAAGAGAACAAAACCATACAAATAAAGCAGGGCCTATAGCCATTCCCACTTTGCTTGTCCCAAACTTTTGTACACTGAACAAAATTACAAGAAAGGCAACTGAAATCAACACCACTTCATCTGCACCAAAGACAAAAAAAGAAGAATTAACTCAACAACATAGCTAGTTTGCCTCAACAGATTTGACAGACAACAAGACAAGAAGTAGCTTAGTCCGGAAAAAGAGGGACAAATAATGAATTGAGCTCGTAGGCATCTCATGACCCTCAATTTCCACAATACCATGATTCTTTCTCCTGTGTAATCTTAATTGCACACTTGTAGTTCTATAGTAACTTATCCCAAAAACCATTTGATTTTGAAGTACATCTTCATAATTGTAGCTTGTGTTAAATCCCTTCCCAAAATTTGTCATCAATATCATGCTACTGACAGACCAAAAAAATCAAGCAACATCATTGTTCAAAAAGTTACCACTGTACGTGCCAATCTAACTGCAGGCTTTTTGTGCTTAGTACCCAAGGACCAATGAGTGGAACTTATAAAAGAAACCCAAAGTCTTAAACAAGTAAAGTTTGTTGCCTCTCAAGGTAAAGAAGCATGACCGAATGAAAGTGGAGAATGGACAATACTTCACTTTGGTCAATCAATTTGGGATGTCAGTATGGAGTTGGACACTTAAATATTTGGGTCTTCCTTTGAGAGATAGCCCTAGATCCTCAACCTTTTGGGATGTAGCAGTAGAAAGGACTGAAAAAGATTTGGCAGGTGAAAAACGGGTTTATTATCAAGAGGCAAAATTTTAACTTTAGTTCGCTCCATTTTATTGACACTTCCTATGTACTCTCTCTCAGTTTATGAGTCGCAGTAAGATAGCCAAAAGGATTGAAAGATTGACAGGGCTTTTCTATGGGAAGTTTTTGATGAAGGCATAGATTCTCCTTTCCTTAGATAGGATATTGTTGCAAGGCCTAAGGGCAAGGGAGGACTTGGAATTAAAAATATGAAGAAAAAGAAAAGGGCACCTTTTGCCGAATGGCATTAGGGAGAGTCTCTCTTGAGTAGGTTTCTCTTTGGCATACGGTTAGGGGAAGCAAATCTTGTCTGCATCCTAACGTTTGGGCTACCAATGTAGGTATGAACCATTCTGTGATAAGCCATAGGAAAGCCATCTCTAAGGAATACCACACTTTTCGTTTTATATTTCCTTAGTCTTGGGAGATGAATAGGAGATTTGACTATGGGAAAATGAATGGCTTGGGTATCCTTCTTAGTGTGATGGACATCCACTTCTTTATATATTATACACAAGAAAATGTTTCCATCCATTCTATTATGGCAATCTATTTTGAGCAAAGTTAAAGTTGGAATTTTAATTTTAATTGTAATTTGAAAGAGAGAGAGAGAACCAAGAAAAGGTAGTACTTATGGAACAGAGGCCACAATGAGTTTTTGCAATATTTCCTAGTCTAGCACCGGTGCATGTAAGACAGGCTAAAAATTAAACTTCCACCTCTTTCAGCCCTAAAAGGAGCATGCCTTTACCAGTTATGAGGATCAGTAGGTTTATTAATTACATTATATTTATTTTTACTATTGAAAAATTATTTAGTTATATGCATGATGATAGCTATATTTCAAAATGCAAGAACAATGTACACCCGGAAACCAAATGCATATATGGTTGAGGATATTAGATTACCTTGCTTAATTGCATCTACTCCAACCTTTAGACCGCCTACAGCTGACATTACTGCACTAAGAAAAATAAACATATAAAGATCAACGCAAGAAATTCATCTACAACATATTTTCTTTTACAAATCTTGTGGCACCACTGGAAGCAAAAGCATAAAAGAAAACAGAATATAAAAACCTGACATTGCTGGTGTAACAACCCCATCAGCTATCACCATTGAAGTACCAGCCAGCACTAACATCAGAAGCATCCTTTTCAGGGTCAGTGAAGTCTCAAGTCTTTCCTTGATTTTCAGTGATCTCTCAAGTTCAGGAGAAGGCACCTTTAGTCTGAAGCTTGATATACGGGCATCAGATGGAAGCTGATTTGGAAGAAGACTGACTTTAGCATGCCGACAAATCAATGAGTACAAGGCAAAAGTACCACCTGCAAGAGTATATTAGGCCATTAATGGTCAATATATCATTTTTGTGCTTATGAATGCAGCTAATAGACAAATATTTGTAACAAATATCAGAGTTTAAGGGCTAATATAAAATGTGAAGGTAATTTACAACATCCGCCATACCTTCACCATCATCATTGGCCCAAAGAACAACAAAGACATACTTCACCAGTGGAATCAAGATTAAGGTGTATAGGACCAGTGACAATGCCCCAAGAACATCTTCCTTGCCTTTAATAGGTGCCTTGGTGAACATCACATCAAAGGTATACAAAGGACTTGTACCAACATCACCAAAGACAACACCTAGTGTCTGAAAAGCAAGTATTATTCTCCTTCCCACGCTAAAGTCCTGTAATTACACTAATAAAATTAAAATACTCTTTCGGGCGGAAAAGAAGAAGACAAACAAAATCAAAACACATCCACAAACACAAAGATACTTGAGCAAGTAAATTTAAATTAAGGGTCAATTGTCGTTGACCTTACTTGAGGTTAGGCTAAAATATGGATAGACCCCTCCAGTTCCAAAGTATTCAGAATCTCCCACAAAATTTGATACATTTGTCAAAACATGCCAAACAAAAATCTAAAGAGTAAGGTATGCCACTAGTTTAGCTAAACTTCAGAGGATGTCAATGAAATTATTCCTTGTTTTAAAAGAAAAATATCACAACTGATATAAGCCAAAAAGTCATGTAGCAGGAACTTCCCTGCAAGTCAATGGCACACCAAAGATATCTAGTCAATGAAAAAGGCTTCAAATGGAGATTTTCACAGAGCATGATGAGCTGTTAAAGTAGTGGCCACATACATCATCCAAGTACTACTGAAATTAACAAAAGCAATGTACCTCATAGTCATTTCGTTGGGCACCAGGGACTTCAAGAGCTTCCACATCAAAGGAGTCAATGCGAGGCCCAGTGCGAATCAAGCGTTGTTCAGCATTGTCTTCGTCTTCAGAATCCACTCCAGTGCAATGTCTGGAATCTTCTTCCTCTACCTCATCATCATCCTCATCAATCTCTGATTCATCATCATTTTGAAACACCCACCTTGACTCTGTTGAGTCCATTGATGACAATCCCACACCATTAATGATTTCTGATCCACCACCTCCACTACCACCACTTGTCTCCCCCGCCATTACACTATCAAAGACAATATTTATCTAATATATAAATTTGCTTAGGTATAATTTATTTCTTTCTGTTCGAGGGAAATGAAACTACATTAGGGATTTTAGGTTCCCCCTTCTTTTCTATCAAAATTTAGTGCATCATGTGGTGCAGGGCAAAAGGAAAATGACATGATGTATGCATATTGAAATTAATTGTTAAATACTTCACTAGTTTTCTTCAACCTGCACAGGTGAGTGGTGCTACCCAAGTAATTCCATATTTTATTCTTGACAAAAAATTAAAATCTATGAATGTCCTTATTGCATGCCTTGAACATCATTTCAACACTGTTAAACTATATATATAGTTTAACAGTGCACTATATAGTAAGACCAAATTACCTAACAATTCAAAAGATCCCAGAAAGGTCTAAAGTTGATATAATTCAAACACTGACGATCCATTAATCTTAAGAAATGATATTCTAACACAGGCCACAAAGAATAATGTATTGAAGGGATATCATTTTATCTATATTTAGTTTCATATTCTTCATTTTTAACCTTAACAAAACTGTGGCTAACCTCTCGTAACAAAGTGAATAGAACCAAATTTAGTGTTATGCATTAACTTTTGAAGAAACAAGCTACTTTCAATTGGCACGTAAATTCAGCCAAAGAAACTGGAATTGCAAAGCACATTTCGGAACGCAATAAGTTACGAGGTGCAAATTCTATAACATTTAAATAACCCAAACAAATACATAAATCATAAAGTAATAGACATGTAAGAAGCAAACATGATAAAACAGACGAGATCTGTACAACTAGTCCACCAGAATCTCGCACCACAGAACTGCAAAATTACAATCTAGATCCTATACTAATAGAGTAATTAATTATATAATTAAAAATTGATTAAGTTACACCCTAGCATAAGTTAAGGAAATGGAATATTCACAGAAAACGAACCCGAATTGAAGATAGTATAATTGGAAGCAGCAACCATCGATGATTGCCGATTTCCGTGTACAAACTGAAAAGGTGTTGGAGAGGAATAGCACGTGCGACGGGAGATCTCACACGAGGGGAATCATAAAACAGAGTAATTAACCCTAGTTTAATGTTTACTTGCTGTTAATTAATTATTATATTTTATCTTTTTTTTTTTTTCTCTCGCTCGCTCAATCACTCTCGTTTACAGTATAATTTAATTATGAAATCAAGTGAAGAATTTATACAACGAATTATGAAAAAAAAACAACAATGCTGGACACTGTAAAAAGAAATCAACGAGAGTGATATTATTGTACCTGATTTGTAGATCTCGACGACCTAAGTTTAACTTAGATAGTTAGTTAGCATCCAAACTTATCATCGATATAAAATTACTCCGAAATTCAAACAAAATTCTCCCCGATTTTCTCATAAAACAGACAGATGATAACAAGAAAGGCCGAACCGAATCGACCAAAATTTTTTCAAGTGGCGAAGGGAGAGAGTGATTTCAGAGCTTTCGGAGAGACGGCGAGAAATGAAATGAATCGTTTATTAAAATCTTTTGGTAAATGACATTCATACCCCTATTGTCTAATTTAAATAAACTCAAGTCTCTATGGTTTCAAATTTCATCAAAACTACCCCTGCAGTGCACTGAGTTATTATTTGTACACGTGCAAACCGTTAAAACAACAATTACTTTCTTCTGAGTAATTTTTTAATTCACAAATAAAATTAGTTCTTTCGTCTAAAAATAATTTATCACAAATTTCGACAATATGAGCCTGCCAGTAAATTTCTACTGTGTTTAGTATTAAGAAAATGTAGTGTCAATTGAAGATAGAAATCATAGACATTAAATATTTGTAAAATTTAATATTATCAGCTAATTTTTTTATTTTTACTTTTAAAATATAACAGAACCATCACAATTTTCGGCTAAATATTCCTCAAAGACCGCCGAGGCAATGAGTAGAAAGTTGTGTTCAGAAATTTAAGTATTTAGTATCACAATAGTGTTTCCAATTAAACAAAATTGTCTCAAGTAAATGGCTAGTTTCAAATTTCCTTCAGCCTCTGCCACTGCTTCTACGGAGTATTCCGGAGTTATAACTAGAAGTCGCTGCAAGTGCATCTAAAAGTCGAAATTTTTGATTGATCTAACACCTAGGAAAGGACAACAAAGGAAAGGAAAGGAAAGGATACAATTCTGAATCAGCAGACAAACCGCACCCAGTCACGGTCAGTCCATACACCATGGTCGTACTCCACTGTGTGACCGTGAGCAAATTTCTATATAAACTAGGACGAAATCTTGCCAAAACAAGATCATAATATGCTTCCATACCATCGAGGATTTCACAAAAGGAAACAGAATCATATCCAACATGCACAGTAACTAGTAAAAAAATTCAAAGTTCACAGGACTTTTGAATTTACAAGAAGAAATTTCCACCAGAAACCTATTCAATCATTTAAATCTTCAAATACCAATCAGAAAGGTCTTAAGTGCAAAATTGACATCAGATATACATTATTATTAGATTTAAGTTTATCTCAGTCGGCTTCTAGTTCAGCACCAAACTGCTCCAACCTTGCAGCATCTGCGTCCAGATCTCTGATTGTAGCATGGTTAACTAATCCATCATCCTCCCTGGCATGTATTTGTCTCCCACCAAACCTGAACTGAATCGTTTAAGTATTACGAACTACAAGCAGTGACACACTAATTTCAATCCCTATAGACATCATTTGGCTCATTTCACTTCAATATTTACATTTTTAAACACAAAGGATCTCTTTCTAAATTGTTTTCGAATTCCAAAAAATGACTAAATTATATTACATCTACATAAATATTCTTGCTAAAATGTTCTATTACCATTGTCTAAGAAGGAGGTCACGAATCACCATACAGATCACATAAATATTCCTTACAAAGAAATGAACATTAGCCGCTAACCCATATAAAAGGGTAAAAATGTAGGCATCAACCATAACGGTACAACTTGGGTCCAAACTGATTACATCTTCCCATACTCAAAGAATGCATCAAAATTTTTATAAAACTACTTTATGCAAAGCTTTTACTACCAATAGTAATATTATTACTTTATTGCAAAACTATGAATGTCTTTTATGGGAATTAGTACTTATGAATCACAAGAAAATGATCATCAAGGCAAATATATAACTGAATAAAAGCACTTCCATCACCCAATAATGTGATAAATTTAGGTTTAAAGGATTACTGCTCATTCTCAAATTTAAAACATAAACTTAGTGTTAAAGGATTACCATCGTCCATTCATCAACTCTATGCACTTTTGAGCGTCCTTCCTATCCTTAAATTTTACTAAAACCACACCCTGTGGATGATTCTCGCAAACCTGTAAGCAAAACAAAAAAGAAAGCAAGAGACGAGTAAATACATCTGCAAGTTATTAAAAGCATAACCATCAATAATAAACAAATTTTATAAGACCTTCTAGGGAAATTAGACAGCTAAAATTTGAATGGGAAGCAAGAATGCTAAAACCATAGCTAGACAACAGAGAAATCTAGAAATATGTCTAGAATACAAAAATTTCATCAACAAAAATAAAAATATGACCCGTTTAATTGTTGGAATAATCAGAGAAATAGCTAAAAAAAAAAAAGCTTAGAATGATTAACGGATCAGAAGTAATCTCATAATTTCATAGGAAGAAGGAACAAAAAATGTGTGGGAAAAGCCCAGCAAAATTTGGCCACCCATGAAATAAGAAGAATCAAGTGATGTCTAAACAAAAAATTACAATTTCTAAACACATTCAGCATTATGCCAGGATAGAATGATCATCTCTGATGGCAGGCTTAAAGAAGATACAGGTCCAGAGAGAAAGCAGTACAAAGCATTCATTGGCTAGAAGAATTAACACACAGTGTGTGTGTGTGTGTGTAGACTCAACTGAACTCATTTTAGGAAAATTAAAGACCATCTACATGTTGATAGCTCATATTAGACAGAAAATTCAATAAACATTTCAATAAATGCGCCATGATAACACCTGCAAGTGGAAACTACAAGCCAGCTCAACACAAGTTTGTGAAATTCTTAATTATATGGCTAGTTCACCAAATGACTTGAGAAAGACCAATAGCCTCTAAACAAATGATAACAAGACCGCCATTTACTTAAAAATAATTTCATTACCTTAACTGAGTCCACTGGACCAATCTTTACACATTCATCTTCAACATCAGCCTCCAACTCTGAACGTAAATTTTCATCAGCCTATACGAAATGTCAAACCAAAACGTCAAATCAAGGGTTACATAAGAAAATCATCTAAGAATCCCACTTCTACTTGCACTGCAAGCATTAATGAGGAACTTGTTTGTTAACCCTTACAGTGACAATATATGCTGGAAAACTAGGTGCAACTATCTTGCTTCAATCCTTGAAATTAGTACAGAAAATATCAATGGTTTCCATATTTGACGGATAAAAAAGAGAATGATTCTTCTATACCCCATAGCACACTAGTTTATTCACTAATATAACTTGACCAGATGGCCTTGTCAAAGTAACGCAACATCCAATAAAATAAGGGGTCTAAAACCATTCTAGGCCAAACACGAAATCCCCGTAAAAGCTTTTGGTTGATTATACTTTTGATTGTTTGAGAAAACAGACACAAATACTGTAATACCACATATTCAAAAGATCACTTAGCAACTCCACCAAGACAGCCACATGCTTTTTTGTCTCCCCAAATCCAACATAACCTAAACATAAATAATTGTAGAAAATAATATATTGAACAAAAATAATCAATTCAAATCAATGGCCAAGGACATAATTCACTCTTTTGTGTGTGATATTTATGCAGTTTATAGAAGTGGAATCCATTAAACAAGTCCATAAAGGGGGAAATAGGTTTTAAAGACAGATGGTCATAAACATTGTCCATTAGAGACAAATCATTTATATGGAGAATTGTCAAACAAATCAGAGAGAGTTCTTCACTAACCATCATTTCAGCAGGAGTGAACATATGTAGAAGAACAATCGTAGCTGGAATTGTCACCTTTGCATCATCTCGACCACCTGTGCCATTTAGAGGAAAGTTTGATATTAGCAATGCATGATACAGAAGCAACCAATATGAAATTTGGGACTAAAACCTCAAGAAAAGCTAAGTGTTAGGAAACACAAGTAGAGAAAGGAAAGCTGAATGAGAATAATGGTATAGCATGATATCTTCAAGGTTTCAGTCTCGTACATTCAGAGTCAGATTTTACTTCTGTGTACTGTAATTGTTTCGCCAATAAGAATAAAAACCTTAATCCTACTGCACATACTCAAGTGCATATTCATATAATCGTCAAGTTGGGGGAAAAAATAGGCTATAGATAGATCATGCACAAAATAATTGAAAAAACTAAGATTTTAGACAAGGCTGATTAAAATGGACCATATGGTATACAAGATGGGAAAAACGAACATATCCAATTGCATATGCTGTTTGAACATCTCCAGGTATATGTAACACCTCTGGACTTCAGTTCCAATTTTCATACAAAAGGGGAAATTTAGACATACCAAATTACAATAGCTACCATGTCTACCCTAAACCACAAACTATCATAAGGTCAAAATCCAGAATCATCATATGTACACAGTAACTCAAAATGCAGCATGTCTCAGATAAGTTTTATGACTTCAAGGATTGTAACTAATTTTTGAGGTCACTGAATCCAGCTGTACCTGCCACCAACCACCGAGAGAGAGAGAGAGAGAGAGAGAGAGAACCTACCCCAGCCAAGCATCCTGTCTTCAACCTTCTTCAGTTTCTTTTTCTTCTTGCTGTCAACTTGTTTAGCGACGAATCTTTCCCCTTCATTTAGCATTATGCAAAGTTATTATTATAACTATTAAGCTTGAAAGTATCCATGCATTTAACCTGAGGCAGAGATGTTTAATTTTCTAAAAAAGAAGCCAAGAATAATTAATTATCCTCTGGCTTAGTCCAACAAAGCCAAAAATAGACATCAAAGAAAAAACAAATACCTTTCTGCTCAAACTTAGCTTGAGTGACCGACATAGGGATAATTCCACCAGGACGAAATGAAGTACCATCCAAAATTTGAATAGCCAGAGCAACTGAGGGTTCCTAGTATTCACAAGCATATAACATATAATATAAGACAAGTATTCAGGTATGAAAACCTAAAAATGTTACATGATACAAGGACAGCAACACAGCAAAGAAAGTACCTTGAGATATGTAACTAGCGCATCACCCTTCTTCCTTCCTGTCTCTTTATCGAAATAAATCTTAACACGAGGTTTCTTGGTTTCAGGATCCTAAAAGAATATGATCACATGTACTCAAGATATGTGCTATACAAAATGCTTAAGATTTAAAATGAATGAAATGACTAAAATATTCCATAACATTTATTCACATGTAATGACTTCAAAAAATCAATTATGAATGCCTATCCTTTGAAGCCAAGTGGCTCCTCTCCTACTTTTTTAAGAAGAGGTCAGGAGTTTAAAATGTCTGAACTTGACATACTAGCAAATTCAATACATTTTATGAATCATTTTGTGTAGTTTTGTTTGCATCTTTTGACAGAGAAAGCACCAGCTATAGTAAATCATAAAATCAATACATTTTTTGATTCTAGCAAATTAGGTCCGCAAGCCTAATTCAATTAAAACTTTTAAACCCAATTCAATGGATGAAAGTACAAAGACTGATCTGCAAACCAAGCAAGGATGGAGCAACTTATTTGAGCAAAATAAAATTAATTCTACCTCCTTTATTATTCCACACTTGGAAAATACCTCCACCACCTGCAATGTATTTCCATATTTGAGTCAAGGTAAGAGGAAAAATTAATGATAAGGATGAGACAGTGCAAATGACTTACTTCCTCAACAGTGACATCATCTGGCAACCCAGTCACATAAACATGTGTATTGACTTTTAACTCAAACCAAGCATCAGGGGGTTTATTAGCTTCCTGTGAAATTTGCAAACATCTCAGCACAAAACTCATTCATGTAAATACTTGGACAACAAAAACACAATATAAACATCTATAGAACCAATTGGACACTTTTCTTTGTTTGGCTTTCAAGTTATGCTATTATACCCAGTTTACTCAATGATAAAAGGCTCCCAGTAAACTATTACACCCTAGAACACGGGCAAATGTATCATCTAATAAAAAATGCATGGAGCAACTTATTGCATCACTTATCTTACAAATGCAGGTAAGGCAATCTTGCACCACCAATCATATCAGTACTGTCGATATTGACATAAATTGATGAAAATGATGCTTAAGAAGAAGAAGGTAACAATAAAAATAAGTTGCATTTAAGGAAAATTGGGCAAATGTTGGAAACCTTCTTCTCTGCTTGCTTGTCCGGCTGTTTTCTCTTGCCATTATGTTTTGCTTCCATTACCTTATCAGCATCATTAACTTTTTCCTTCACAACTTCGTCATTCACAACTTCGTCATTCACAGTGGCATTAGTAACATTCACTGTTGGAAAGACTTCCTCTTCTTCCAAGAACGTCATCTCTTCT